>CM062808.1:321542459-321848294 GCA_031772625.1 Pinus tabuliformis | reverse complement strand
ACCACAACGTGTGGCCTAGAATCATTGCGGGGGTTCATTCTCAATGTAATTCCCTTATATGCTTTACCCCCACAAAGTTTAAGAGAATTGAAGTATTTTGTTTGATTTCGCACAAGTTAACTTGAATGGGTTTTGTTTCGGAAATCCGATGCGATAGTGTACCTGTGAGAAGATCTGGGCTGTTGATCGACAAGCCACTGATCCAACGGCAATCGGCGACAACTTATTGAACGCGATAGTATATCAAATGTAGTTCAAGCTTGCTGAAGTCCAGGTTAATCTCAGCCGTCCATCCAAAAAGACAGGATCCAACGGATATCGGGCAAAGAAATGATCGGGTTTTAGCGCTAAAGTCAAACCCGATAGATTATTAACTGGTGATATATATTTCCCATCAGGTCCATATGGGAGTCAACGGAGCGTTGAATAAGTGGTCTCGATAGGATTTATTTCAAACAAGTTTAAGATCTCGTGGGCTTTGAAGTATCAGATCGTTGATTGAACGAATGATCGGACGGTTTACGCACAGCTAAGGCGGACCCGACGGGTTTATGAATCAAATTGTTAAATATTTTCAGTTTCGTGGAAAACTAATGTTTCGTGTAAAATAACCAATTCCATTGTTTAAGTGAGACAATCAGAATTAGCAGTGGATGACTAAAACTTCAAAGGAAGGTGATTTGTCGGGTTTTCTTGTGTTTTGGCCAATCAAAATGCGCCCGATACATACGTAAGCCCGGGTTCACGCACGGGATTTTGTCAAAGTTTATTATAATTAAAATGGTTTAATCATTATTAAAGCTTCTACAGAGAAACTCAGTAGCCGAAAAGCTAGCAGTTATCATTATTGTCTAACTTTGTTACTTCCTGTTATTCTATATTATTTAGAAGGAGGTGTCTTTTACCCTCTGTGTAATGTTTTGCAATAATTTTTACTCTAGACAGTTAGGAAAATAATTAAGCAGTTTGATAGTTTTGGTGATCACCAACTGTCTTCTAAGGTATAAAAAGAGGTCAATTTAGAAAGAAGGGGTTCGAATTTTGGAGAACCTGGAGACTAAGCTACTGAATTCCTGATACAACTTTTGATTAATGAAGAATCATAAGTTTTCCATACGTTGTTGGTATGATTTTGTGTCCTCTCTGATTATGTGTCATGTTATGTTTTCTTCCTTTGAGTATAGTAATTGAAGTTGCAGGTCTTTATTTGCCTATGTAAATAAATTTAAATTCCTTGAAAAGTTCTCCTATACTTGAACTTTCCATATCTGCAATTCTTCTAAGTTACAGATAGTAGTTTCTGTATAAAACAACATATTATCTATAACTTCTCCCAGTGTCATAGATAGTATATCCTGTGTTAAACAACATGTTGTCTATGACTAATTCAATCTTCCTTCATTCATCATTTATATTCAACAATCAAATGGCATTCTGATGTTATCATGTCACCTAAGTATTGAGGATTAAGAACCAGATTTCCCAGCTCCTTCATTTGAGAACATAATATATAATTGAGTGACAAACAAGTGAAAATATTTGTAATCATTAATGTCTTAAGCACAATTTATATACAGCCAGGAAATTGGTTTCTTAAGGTACAACACATCTTATGGGGTTAGGGTTTTGGTTGTTTAGGGTTTTCTCATGTTTTCCAATAATAAATAGGCCCTTGAGCCTCATTGTAACATAGTTCAGAAGGATGTAGCCACCACATCTCTTCTCAGAGATAAGCTACCATTGCCCGAGCTATCTTATTTCCATTCTATTTGTAAGCATAATTCAATATTGTACTATTAGTGAAATGAAGTGTTTCTTTGCTACATCTATGTGTTTATGATTATATATGTAAGTTGTTTCATTCTTGTTTAAGTTCGGATCATCTAGGAAACAAGAAGATATTTGCATATGGAAATCGGGCTAGAATGGCTGCAAGGAAGTATGGGTAGAGGTGAAGGTTTTGCAAGGTGTTTCTAGCTAGTTTATTAGTGAGAACAAGTGAGTTTTCAAGTGAAACAATTTTCCTTGTATTTGATCTAATTTCTCAAAACTATATCAATAAAATTCTATAGCAAGAAGTGGGTTTTCCTAAGAAAAGTTTTGTGTCTTTTGTGTGACTGTGTTCTTTATCTTTGTGTTTTATTCCACTGCTTATCTATTGCTAAGAATTTTTGTGTCTTGATGAAAATAAATCAATTTCAGATTGTTCATCATAGTAGTTGCAAAATTTTTGTGGGAAATTAGCATACCTTTACTTAAAAGATATTCCTATTTATGCTAAAACGATAAAGGAATTATGTCTAAAGAAACTCTAAAGAAAAAGGAAAGAATTAATTAAATGGTTGAGATAGGGACACATATTTTGTCGCTTGAGGAAGGAGATGGCTTGAGGAAGATTGTTAAGGAGTTGGTTATTTTAATGGAAGACATGGGTTGGTTGAAGTGGTATTAAATGACTTGATTGTGCACTAATTTTAACCGACAAAAAAAGGACAGGCCTAGGTGTCCTTAGACTCCAATAGTAAGCAATAAAAGACAAAATAATTCCAGTTTGTAATGGGTTTTGTTGTCCAAGGTATGAGTTGTGTGGAACCTCGGGAAGAGGTAGGCAGTTAGCCATTGAATAAGAAATGAAAAATCAGGTGAGGAGTTTTACAAAAAAGGAGAACACATAGAGAAATATCTCTCTCTTGTGTAGAAGGAAATACAAAAAGAGGAACAAAAAATGCAGAGAAGAGCATCAAGAATTGTTGTGGAAGAGAACAGAGAATGCAACATCTCAAATTGTTGTTGCTAAGTGTTGGAGAGAAATTAAACACTAGCTGAAAAACCTTCTTAGAGGCTTGTTGGGCATAAGCATCATAGATAGTAGTGTATTTCTTGAAGGGTTGAAGAACCCACCGGGAGTTTGTGGATTGATGAACCTATTGGACTAGGGAGAGTCACTTAGGTGCTTGTGAGGGTTTAAGAACCATTAGGAGTTTTCTCGGGGATGAAGCTTTGGTGCTTGACTCACTGACGAATCGAGAGTGATCTCTATACCCATCAACAACTTATCCATTGATGAAACTTCCTTATTGTGGACTCTCTTCTCTTGAAAGTGAGTTAAAGTTCTCTGCTTTGGGGTATGTTGGAATGAATGTGAATATGATTGAGGAATGTGAAAGAATATGTGTGTGTAGTTGGTGGATGAAGGTAGTGTGGCCTTCTGACATCCCATTTCAGCAATTTTGATTCTATTTCAGGGATGTGGCCCTCTGAAAGCCCTCCACCTCATGTTTTGGAATATGGCTTAGGGTGACAACTACAAGTTATATTAGTTGTAGCTTGTCTATGGTTGGGTGGAGAGTAGTAGTCCTTATCTCAATTGACATACCTTTCAGACAATAAGATAAGTGTTACTCAAGCTCTTGGAGTTGAATGTTCAAATGTGTTTACTGTGTTGGCTTAAATCTTGTATTGTATTGATTTAATGTGTTGATTTATGCTTGTGGCCTAATAAGTAATGTGATTGCTTCCATCATTGAGGAATGTTGAATTCCTATAATAATTTTGGGTAATGGCAGGGATTCTTGTATGCATTCACGAGCTCATTTTATGTTATTATCATTCCAAGGGGGTTAGTAGATCTCCAAACTATTTTGAACTTGTATTTTGTTTATTACTATTAGTCTAAAATTCTAGCATACCTATGAGTTATTGCAAGCTTGAATTTCATCTAAAGAGCCCCAGAGATTATGAATAGAAAGTGCCTATCCTATTTTCCATATTGCTTATAGAAATGGTTGTAAGTCCTATCCATTCTTTTCTTTCTCAAGCTTTGGAAGGATAGAGTTCTCATGTATGTGGGTTACGTACACACATTTATACACTTACATATGCTTTATATGCAGGCACACACTTCACCTGATTATGTGTTGAATACCATTCATACTAGCAACAATCATGACTACGGGACAAGAAGAGCACTCATATAAGAGCGTGGTGGAAGAATTCCCTTATACTTATTAACCATTATGTGGGCTTAGTACTACAACCCTATCTCTTATCAAATCTCCCTTTCAATGGCACATTTGGTTGTGCCATACAATATTAGCATCTAACTTCACTGCTTGTGATGCCTTAAATCCAATTGCACACGACAAATATCCGTGATCGTGGCCCTTCGGGACACGTCACCCCATCTTGGCTATTCCTTCAAGCACCTAGACAATTCAACTATTGCATGGGCACTCTCAGTGGCTTCTATTGGGTGTTCGTGCTCCACCTTGCACGTGAGCCAAGAGTCTTGCAACCCCGACCTACTTGTAAAAATGCACTATTATTCCTTATGGGGATCTCCTTCCAGGATGACATGAGTAGTGGTGGGGGTTGCTTCCACTTGGAGTTTGATATCTTTCCTTCCCAAACTCAACTGGGCCCTCACGCCATGCCCCCTTGATGCTAAGTCACCCTGAATAGTCTCCTTCTCAGACAACGTTGAACAACCTGGGAGATAGACACTGGGGAGACAGGAATGTTTCCATTCATGTCCTCTAACAATTTGTGGAATTGTAATAGGCTTAATACCCCATCATCATTTAATACATGACACATATTTTCCACATTTTTCATTCACCACATATGCCCAGTCCTCATCATCTCAGCATATTTGGGCGAATATTATAAGGGAATGCCTAGGATTGAAGTCATGGGGTGAGGTGGCAAGAGTGGCCCAAACTTGCGCATGTCAAATGAATTTACATTTGTGTTTTAAGTCCTCCCATTGAGCCTTATGAGCCAATGATATGGGTCAATTTGTGACCCATAGTATGAACGAGTCGACAACTAATAGGTGACTTATGACATGGGAAACCACAAGGGCTCCACGTGGGGGTTGTGTGGGAACCACTTTGCGTGGCACTATTTAATTGGATATGATCTCAATCAACCATATCTAATGATCCAGGAGTTGAGTTGGGACAAAATTTTATATCGTCAGAATCATGTCGATGAGACGAATATAATGGCATCATTTGTTTCGAATTTCAGAAAGGTAAAAGAAAGCAAAAAATTTAGACCCCATTTTTATGGTGTGACTATGGGAGTTGGGTCATCGAAGTAATTGCCTCTTCCTAACCTTAGCAGGGGTTGGGGTTGGTAGGGGGTATGTTATAGAGTGGTATCAGAGCATCCAGATTTAACACTTTGATTGAATGGGCTCTATCATGGGAAAAATAATGGTAAGGTTCTTCCCAAGACCTTGGGAGCAAGTTGGTGCTCTATGGCAGAGCTAACAGAGCACAGAGGTTCCATATTACATTTTTGAAAGTGGATAAAACAAATTTTTAAGTGTTAAAATTTAGTCTTTTATTGATTGATTGCTTGTATATTGATATGCTTACCTAGTGGTTTAATTATGTAGCATGATACTAATGTGTGACCTGATCTTATTATGATATGTGCTAATGATTTATTATGGTTTTATGGATATTTATGTTCTAATATAATAGGAATAGTTTTAGCTAGCCACATATCAACATCTTCCCAAGAGGAAGAAATGTGATAACTTTCATTATGTATATTGAATTTTATTAAGTCTAACACGGGTGTGTGTATGTGCATAACAACAGATGAATATCACCAAGAACAACATAGGATGGTACAACATAAATTCTGAAGACCAAGAAATGAAGATCATAATGGTTTAATATAGTTCTGATCACACGCAAAATGGGCAAGAATAAAGATTAGTTGACCAAGGGGGAGGGGCAAACTCTCTTGACCTGATGGGTACCCTAAAGATTTTGAGGGAAAAAATAAGGAGCTACAAGTTTGACAATGAAAACTTTGTCCAACCGCAGGATAGACATTTAGAAGTTAACACAATCATATTGCAAATCCTGTCAGACATGCAAAGGCAAAGGAAATAGGCCTTGGGTACTTGTCATGGGGACAGGAAGAGTCACTTGCATTAAGGAAAGGACTAATGGAGCAGATGAGAGTCATTTAAGGAAGAGACACAAAATTTCAAGTGAAGACATCGTGAAAGGAGGCACTCTTTTGTAAACTCCTAAAAGGAGGTCAAGCATCCATACACAACAATATGAAGATAAATGCAAGAGACCACATCATCATCATCAAGAAGACAAGAGAGGAAGAGAATTTGTGCAAAGGAGTTCAAGAAAGCCAAACCTCCCACATTTCATGGTGAAAATAAAGAATTTTGAGGATGCATAAGCCTGGATGCTACGAATTAAGAAATTATTTTGAGTCCACGATTATTCAGAGAACATGAAAGCCAAGATCACTACCTTTAGCCTAAAGGGCAAGGCTGACATCTGGTGGGAAGTCCTGAATAATGTGAAAGGAAAAAGAGAAGAGGAGTTGTCATGGAAGAAGTTCAAGGATTACTTCAGGAAAAATTTCTATCCAAGAGATATTTTGATAGCAAGGCAAAGGAATTATATGAGCTTAAATAAGGCCATATGACAAATGATGAATACACCACCAAATTTTTGGAACTATTAAGGTATGTTTCTTACTTTAAATTAGAAAAATCAAAGATTCTAAGATATGTCAATGGACTACCACCATCCTTTAACGATAGGATTGAGTTCGACGTGGCCAAAACATTGGAGGATGCAATTTGAAAGATGAAACAAAGTTATGAGCAGTTCAAGTGTAGGTCTAAGTTTAAATCTAAATGGAAGTCTAAAAACAATGCCAAGTTCAAAGGAAAGAGGCAAAAAATGATTAATTAATCTCATTCAGTCCCTACTACTCAAGAGAATTAGTGAAGGCTCAACACTCTTGGAAAATACTATTCTACTCATGAAGGAGGAAAGAGTTATGGGAAGGGCCCATATAGGTGCTAGATATGTGGAGAAAATCATTTGAGAAAAGATTTCCCACAACACTAATGTAGGAATTTACAGGGTAAGTTCCTTAGATAGAACACCAAAGGACACTGCTCACAAACATATCACATATTAGTACACTAGTATTATTGACGTGGTTAAAACCATCAAAGAGGGAAATAGTCCATGACCTAAGCCAACATAGCTGCTTCAGGAAATTTATTAATGGAAAAGAAAGAAAATTTACATAATATTCTCTCATGAATGGTCACCTAACAAATGACCCTCCATGCTCTTTAAATAGAGATCATGGACCAATCAGCTGTTAAGCCACAGATCAAGTGTCGGTAATATCGAGGATAGAATGAATCGTCAGATCACTTCATGTCTAGAACATATCGTGACTATTGGATTGTAAGTTACAAAAAGTACATACTAAAGAAAGACACTTTACATAACTATACAGTAGACCACCCCCCTTAAGAACAACTTGGGATAGGATTGAAGGATGTGCAAAGATGACACAATAGGATAAGGAAGGATGCATTGGAGCCTATCCCCCCTTAGTAGCAAGACGATCTTTATGTTTATCAACTTTTCCATCTGGTCCAAACTTGGTTCTATAAACCCATTTGCATCTAACAAGTTTTCGTCCCTTTAGAAGAGGAACAAGGTCCCATGTATCATTTTCCAATAATGAATGATATTCTTCATTCATAGCTGTGTCCCAATCTAGATGGACTGAAGCTTCTACAAAAGTGTTAGGATCACAATTCGTTGAAGGTTGAGCTAGTAAAGAAGAGGCTCTATCGAGCTAAGAACGTGTATGTTATGAAACCATCTCACAAAAAGATAGAAAAGAAAGATCAATGCCTTAGAAATCAGCCTCTTCGAGGGGGAAACCTCCTTTACATTACACAAATGAACAATTCTTGGATGATACAAATGACAAGAACTCATTTCTATATATAGGAGTCTAAGGGGTCTCAATACAATCAGAGCCTACACAACAATAATATTGTAGGGGCACAACAATAACAATAGTGGGCTTCTATGGGGCATAATAATAACAACCTGGGGACTATATGGGCACAATAATAGAATAAGGGGGTTTTACTAATAGCAATAAGGGGTTACTCTAGTAGTATAGGGACCTAACATGCTCCTATCCTTCAAAAAGTGTTGTCCTCAATGCTTGAGTAGTTCTAGATGCATATGTATAAAATTCTCATCTTCCCATATGGAATCTTCAGCAGATAAGTTCTTCCACTTGATGAGATACTATATAATTGATCGATTCTGTAGTTGTCGATTTCTTGATTTTGTGACTGCTTCCAGTTCCAATATGATTTTTCCTTCCTCATTAAGTTATGACAATATTGTTTGAACTGGGATATTCTCACCTATAACCTTCTTTAAGCATGAAACATGGAAAAATGGGTGCACTCGGGAAGATGCATGAAGATCCAATTGGTATTTCATAGTACCAATATTTTGTAACACCTTGAATGGACCATAATACTTTAGTGATAATTTATTATACTTCTTAGCTTGCTTGAGGGACATTTGTTTGTATGGTTGTAGTCGTAGAAATACCTAATCATCTACATCAAAATTCTTTCATTGTGATATTGATCTGCCTGTTGTTTCATTCGATTCTGCGCCAAAGTGAGGTTATCCTTTAAAATTTGGAGAACTTGTTGTTGATGCTCAATGTGATCTTTCATTGCTTTAACCTTTTTCTTCTTGATATGTCCTTCTATCTTGAGAGTTTGGGGAGTGGTAATTACTGCCAATGCATTACAAGATATGGTCAAATTCATTTCTTTTTTCTCTGGGGTTGGTTCCCAGTGAGCATCCTTTTCTTTTGATGTTTCTTGATCCTTTTCTTCTTGATATTTCATTGCTTGAACCTTCTTCTTCTTGATATGTCCTTCTATCTTGAGAGTTTGAGGAATGGTAATTCATGCCAATGCATTATAAGATATGGTCGGATTCATTTTTTCTTTCTCTAGGGTTGGTTCCTAATGTATATCCTCTTCTTTTGAAGTTTCTTGATCATTTTATTCCTCCTCTTCACAATATATGTAAAATAATTTATTCTCGGCACACTTATGACCTTTAATGTATTTGCTATCACAATTGTAACAAATCCCTTTTTCTCTTTTTTCTTCCAATTGTTGTGGTGTCAACCTTGTAGATTGTGGAAGGATAGGATAAATAACACTTCCATCATTATAGTTGTGAGTGGTAGAATTCCTTGTTTCCATAATTTTTCTTTCCACTTTTCTTTCCAACCTGTATGCCTTCTCCAATGAATCAGGTTCCCAAAAGCGAACCTCATGTTGGATGTTATCTTTTAATCTCCTATGAAGACATCAATCCTCTACTTCTATGGAATATCATTTACCCTTATATTCAATTTTTGGAATTCCCCAATGTGCTTTGCCATTGAACCCTTTTGTTTTAGATTTATAAATTGGCTAAAGAAGGTGTTTCTCTTTGTCTCCTCATAATGTGCTATCATTTCCTCCGTGAAAATTGACAAGGTGACAAGTGCTTTACGAGAACAAAGCCCTCTATACCATACAAACTGATTCAGTTCTAAATATAAAGATGCAATACGTACCATTTGTAACAGTTGCACATCATGTAGATCAAAATATTTCTCTATCTATAGTATCCATGTTACGGATCCTTGCCATCAAACTTCCTCATATCTCTTTTTCTTTCTTTTAGGAGTTCGATCTTGAAATAAATGTAACTCTATAGTTTCAAATATCCAAATTCTAAAATTGCGACATGCGGGAGCCCTTTGTGTCCTCTTTCCAATTCCACCAGTCTGATCGAAATTGGATTCTCCAAGAAAGAGTTATGCCCAATATCCCAAGATGACATGATTATATATGTTTTCAATAGAGAGAAATTGTATGAAGTTCCACATGTCACTATTTCAACCTTAGGACCTTAAACTAATACAAAGAAAACCACAGTCCGTCCTATTTCTATAGCTTCTTACGAAATTTCAATCTGATACTCAGAGAGAAATTTATGATGATTTTCCCAAGGTCACTTGTTTAGGATGTAATTCAGGAGCTTGCAAAAACCCTAACTTCCTCAGATCATATCTCTAAAAATATAGCGAGCAAATATCTGACACTTGGACTTGAGGTTCAAAACGATCTTGGATCATATGGTTTTTTTTAGCTTCTAAAAATTCACAGCGAAAGAGTTATAGTGAAAATTCCATGAAGGCCTGTTTGGAGCAGCAAAACCCTAGAATCCAAAGTTCTGATACCAAATGTTATGAAACCAGCTCACAAAAAGATAGAAAAGAAAGATCAATGCCTTAGAAATCAGCCTCTTCGAGGGGGAAACCTCCTTTACATTATACAAATGAAAAATTCTTGGATGATACAAATGACAAGACCTCCTTTCTATATATAGGAGTCTAAGGGGTCCCAATACAATCAGAGCCTACATAAAAATAATATTGTAGGGGCATAACAATAACAATAGTAGGCTTCTATGTGACATAATAATAATAAAATGGGGACTATATGGGCACAACAATAGAATAAGGGGGTTGCACTAATAACAATAAGGGGTTACTCTAGCAGTAGAGGGACCTAACAGTGTATGATGTTGATCTGTAGGATCACCTGCAAGAGAACCTACTGCGTCCCAGGTAGTGCGGACCAATTTTGGAAGCTGAGGAGCTAAAGGAGGATCCCAAGAATGTGGGGGTGTTGGGCGTAGGATCCTCCCAAGGCAATTTTTGGGGCTTAAAGCTCAAGTTTTGACTAAGTTTGATGTAAAGACTCCGCGATTTGTGGGTGCAAAGTTGTAATTGAGTCATAGGGTTGTCCGCCCTTACTTTTGTAAATGTAGTGTCGGCTTGAGAGTTCTACCCATGGTCCGTGGACCATGGGATTGTATAAATATAGCGAGGCTCTAAGTGTAAAGAAAATCGAATTAGAGAGAAGAAGATATAATGATGAAGCATTGATTCTAAGTGTAGAGTCATGTATTTGGGTCGTAGAGTAGGAGAAGGCTCTGCAGCTGAGTGCGCAGAGGCCTAGTAGTCCGCAGCTGAGTGCGCGGACCCCTGCAGCTGAGTGTGCAGAGGCCTTGTAGTTCGCAGCTGAGTGCACAGACCCCTGCAGCTGAGTGCGTAGGGCGGGTTGAGTCTGTAACTGATTGAAGCATTAATGAAGAGAAGTTTTACAATATTTCTGTGTATCTTTTCCTGTTTTATGCATTGAAGTATATTGGGTATGAATTGCAAGTTTACTATTTATTTGTTGTGCGAACTTATATGAATGTGCTGAATAAGTGAATATAAAATAAGGTATCTGTTAACGCAAAGATAAGTAACTGTTATAAGAAGATAATTAAGATCCGCGGTGTGACTAGGGGAACTAGCGCAGATCATTGCTTTAGTAGCGTGAAGCTTCTCAGCCCTTGGTTAGGGCTACGCGAAGTCGAGTATAACAGGGCACGAAGGCCTCGCAGGTCAGGAAAGTGCACGAAGTAACCTGCATGAAGGTATTCACAATTGGACTAAATCGACCCCTCAGACATCTCAAGGGTGCATAAACTTGGTTCCAGCATCCCCCCATACTACTTCGGGTGAGACCTCAGTCCACGCTTTGCGGGTTGTTGCCGAAAGGGCCAGTAGTACATGGATTTGTTTGGCTAATTAACTTCGAACTTGGGTCAGGCCCCATCAAGCCAACAAATGGTTTCGTTGTCGGGACTGGAATCTGCATAGAGATGTTTGATGTCGTATCATTGGAATCCAACTAAGAAGGAAATTGAAGGTTGGTTGGATAGGAGAATCCACGAGTTCACGGCGCAGGATAACAGGAATCCATAGTTATCAAAAGAAGAGTGGTTAGATTGCTCCCTATACATGGAGATCCATGAAATTTTCTTCGCATCTTTCCCTACTGAGCTGTACGAGTTAATCACGAAGCTAGAAGATAGCCAAGGAAGGTGCAAGCTCGACAGTCCTATTGTGTGGACCCCAGAGTTGATGCACAGATTGGAAGCATCATAGGATAATATTACATGCGTTGTTGATCATTGGGTCGATCAGATTATAGGAGGATTCATTACGGAGTTCACAGTAGACACTACGGTAAGCTACAACGAGGTCGAGCGATGCTTTCTCAAAGGACCATGAGGTAAGTACGTTAAGTCTCTAAACACTTGGATTAAAATGCTACTATGTGAAAAGTAAATTATGCGAATACATTGATGTTCGAGGCTACGCAAAGTGGGAGAATTTACAGAAACGAAGGTAGTGCAGAACTAGAAACTAGCCCCTTGATTTCTCCTCCGCAAGGGGACGAGGAAGAGCTTGTGAAGGTCTCACCAAGAAGTGTGATCAATTTGATAAGGCAGAGGATTCCACACATACCACCCCCACCCACACCACCACCAGCTTCACTGCCTTCACCACCATCTTCGCCCGTACCACCTCCGCCACCATCGCGAGTCAATATGGCAAGCGCGATAAAGTTGCCGATGTTCAAGGGAGTAGGAAATGAAGATCTGGACCAGTTTTGGTTTGTGATAAGGGCTATATGGGAAGTGCAAGGAGTCACAGATGATAATATAAAGAAAGTAATGCTGGTCAGTGCCCTGCAGGACCACGCACTGACCTGGTATATTAAACACTCAAATGACAATCCGAATGTGGGGATCGCGGATATCCAAATTGCGCTAAACATAAAATTTAGCAGGCCGAAGTCAGAGGCATAGTCGATCATTGGATTCAAGGAGATCAAAATGCTATCAGGCGAGACTCCTTGGGAGTTGGATCAGAGACTGAAGTGCACAATTTGTGAAGCTAATATGACTTTGATGGATGCACATCACCGCGAATGGTTTGTAGCATCTCTAACGCCACATTTGAGGAACACGCTGTCACAACAGAGGTTAACAACTCAGGCAGAGGCCTTGGAGATCACAATGAGGTTGCATGAGACCCCGATACAGGATTCTAACCTGGGAGTTCATAAGATCCATGCGCAGTTGAAAAACTTATGCCTTGAGATGCAGAGTCTGAAACAGGACAGAACAACTCGCCTAGAAGTGCATGAAGAAGTATGGTGCATAAAATTCAAGGGTCGGGGACATGAAAAGGACCACTACCCAGTGTTCATGAATTACCTCGCGGGAGGAGGGCCGATGCCATTAAGACCGGAGGCACAAGCAGGACCTAGCACGACGCCTACTTTGTGGTGCACGATTTGTCAAATAGGAGGAAAGCATGCTACAGGCAACTGCCATTTGTTACAGAAGTACACACAGAATTCGCAATAGTTGTTTTGTAACTTTTGTAGATCAGTTGAACATGATGAGCGCACGTATAGAAGCTATGAGCTGATGATGGATAGGACTCCCACCTATAGAGTTCAGGCTGAAACATGGCCCCTTGACCAAAATGCAAGAGTGGCACGAACCGGATTTTAGGGGCACGAACGAGCCCGAGGTGGAGGAGGACCTGGAAGAGGTCACAAACAGCTGATATGTTACAATTGCGGGGGCCAGGACATTATGCCCATGATTGTACGAATCCAATGCACCCATTATGTCTGTATTATACCTTGTTTGATCATGAGATGGAGGATTGTCCCACACTAATAGCTAGGTTGCGTGATAAGGGAGTGCTCCAACCTCCCCCAACTCAGAACCTGCATATGATGAGGTCTGAGCCACGCGAGGAAGACCCCAATGTGAACATTGGGCTCCGAAGTGGAATTACGATAGGAGATGATAAAGGAAAGCAACTTGAAGATAGTACTTGGGTTCGCAAGGCTCTAACAAAAGAACCAGAGTTTGATTTGGAGTGCACTAAGGAAACCTTCATGGAAGCTAGCAAGAGCTTTGCTGAGGCCTCCACTTCAGGAAGAAAAGATAGATTGGAGCCAAAAATGGACCCATCTATGCTTACAAAATTCCTAGAAACATGCATGAAGCTACTGCACGACAGTAAGGCTGTAAAGGGATTGCAGGGACTCATTAATAGATGAACTGGGACCGTGCCAAGAGAACCGTGCGCAGTCTGAAAGATTGGAAACCATGCAACAAGGATGGGAAGAGAAATGAGGTTGACCGCGTAGATTGGAGAATATGAGATGGACCAAGTAATTCTGGACCTAGGGTCGGGCGCGAATGTTCTGTCGAAGAAGATATGGGAGCACATGGGAAGCCCTATGCTGCAATGGTTTCCTATCCAGCTGTGAATGGTGAACCAGCAAAAGATCATACATATGTGGAGATTGCAGGGAATTACCATGGATATTGAAGGGGCAAGCACGCTAGCAGACTTTGAGGTGATAAAGATTGTTGATGGCAACAATCCCTACCTTGCTCTCTTAGGAATCGATTGGGCCACTGACATGAATGGAATGAATAATCTAAAGAAGCGTAAGATGATTTTTGAGAAAAAGTTTCTACGCATAGTAGTACCTTTGGACCCTGCAGAAGGATCGCGCTACACAGAGCCGGTGCGTGACTATGAAAGCAAAGACGATTTGGACTGCTTCTACAAGATAACCGCATGAGAGCAAGACTGGGTAAATCCCACCATGGATGGATGAATCTCATGGGAGCGCGAAGGCTCCTATACATCGGATTCAAATGAAGAGATAGAGCGATGGCAGAACTGGTTACACGAGGTAACCACACTTGAACTATAATATGATGACAAGATCATTGCACTACATATCGTTGGAAGTGAGGGATCTGCCTACTTATGATGGGTTAAGTGAGCTAGATGCTTTCTTGAATAGATTTGAAAGGGAGGTGTTGGAACAACAACGTTTCGAGGCTTTGAAATGGGTACTAGGCACTACGCTAGCAAGGTGGTGGGGTACGCACCAAGGAAGCTTTGAGGACTGGTGCGAATGCAGGAGAATGATGCACATGTGTTTTGGGAAGCCTCAGATGTGACTAACGGACAATAATGATGGCTGAGAGGATCTGCGCACATCCATCTAGGTAGGTATAGGCATATGGTAAACAACCTACATGGATGCACATGGAATTTGCATTCGGGAACACGGTTAATAAGCATGTGTTGGCGAGGCAATTGTGTGAACAGTCCCTCTAGTTGGGATGACAAAGTGTGGAAAGAATAAGTGTGCAGAAGGTTACCCACGCAGAAGCCTTTAACGAAGTGTGTGAAGCACTGAACAGGGTATATAATGCGTAGCAAAGTGATTGGGACCTGTGCGTACCAGCAGTTCTGTGGGCTTATAGGACAACATGCAAGAAACTGATGGGACCAATGCCTTCTAGGCTAGCCTATGGAGAAAACGTTGTAGTCCCAATAGAGTATAATATGCCTAGTTCGCGCATAGCAGCGCCGGTGGATATGATGGTTCGTGGAGCCTTAGAAGAATGGGTCATGCAACTGAATGAAGAAGAAAGTTTGGGAACTGAGGAAGAAATCCAACAGGGTGATCTTAGGCTCCAAGAACTTATGAAAGAAAGAGTGTGGTTAAGTGAGAAAAGCATTCTGGTGGAAGTGGAAGTCAAGAAGCTTGAGGAAGAAATAAATAAGGATTTTCTCGATAAGAAAACGGGGGTGATAAAACATGGTACACATGATTACATTGACAAATTTGGGGACTACCGTCGAGAGTCGATCAACTTGATGACTTGGATTGGATCGTATATTACTAGAGGGATCACTAATGATGGCACGATGCAGATGGTAAAGTGCGTGCGCAGACAGTAAAAATAAAAGGCAGATTTTTTCCAGGAAAAGTGATGGATGGCCGGTTGAAGCCGTATACAGGTGGCGCGGCCATCTGACTAGCCATAGGAAGCATAGTCTTAGCACTCCAGGCAATTGGAAGGAGGCACAAGACTACAAACTACTCTACCCGAGAGCTGCATGATGTCAGGGTTGTGCATAGGTGCCAAGTGTCACGGGGTCCATGATAGCGCAAGGGTAGCTGCGCTGCCATGCGGGTCGGTTGGAAAGTGACCGTTGTAGTCACTTTTCATGATGTGATGCTTGACTTGAGACCAAATGGAGCGGGCGGTAGGCATTTAAGGCGAGTTTTATGGGCAAGATTTGGGAAAATCTGCTACCAAGGGAGCATTAATGGACTAGATTTGGGGGGAATGATCGAATTCGAATTCAAAGGCACTACAAATTACAAAGGATTGCCCAGTAAACAACACTTGGTCATTTGAGAATTGAACTGTTGCATGCCCGAGTATTTTGAACTGAGACCTGTTTGTCTTGTGGAGAGCATGGTTTGAGAACCTGATTAAACAATTGAGAGATTTTTGGACGAACAAGATGGCAGTGTCTGAAGAAGCCAGTGAAATCACAGAAATGACCGCCGAAGAAGCCGTGTAGGCCATGACCATAGATGATTCCCCTAAGAGCGTCGATATTGTTATGGAAATCCCTAAATCACCACGCACACCGAGACCGAAGAAAGACAAAGAACCCATGATTCCAATGCGTGTGTCCCCTCGAAACCCGCTGCGAACTAGATTAACAATGGAGGAAAAAGGGAAAGCAGTTAACTTTGAAACCGATGAGGAGGAAGAAGACCTTGAAGATATTATAATCAAAGAGGACAAGGACGAGGGCATGGAGGAATAAACCGAGGGCATGGTCTCTCTAACCAAGCTGCCCGCATATGTCCCTCCATGGAAGGGGAAGGCAAAGGTGCCCAAGGACCTGGACAACAGTAAAAGCCCTCTGCAGACTCCTTTATTACCTGATGATATCATTTTCGAAAGAGCACACTTAGGAAGGGTGTTGAGCTTAAATTTCAAAGACTGGGATCTTGCTGACCACGAGAAATTCCCACACTTGGCGACCATGCACCTCATGAAGCCAAAGAAACACACTGCGGTGGGTGCTATAGAGTTGGAGCCATGCAAATGGTTGCGTGGGGTTGAAAAGGTAGGGTTGTTGAACTTGCTCTGGGTGCCGCATTACCATCGTGCCCCAGTAACTATCTTCGTCATCAGGTAGCTGCTCTGCCTAGTGCATGGTGGGTGTTTGTGGCTGGAGGAGCCCATCCCCATCACAAACCACCTGATCCATCAAATTACCTGACTCCCGTGTAAAGGAGAAGACCTCGCAGACATTTCAGAGGGAAAAAGCAGTGATTTGGCCATCATGGAGGCCATTAAAAAGAAATACAAGCTGGAGAAGAAAAATAGGGGCTACGCAATCTCCAATATCAACAACAAGGTAGTCAGAGTTGTGACTTAGATACTGGCGGGTAAGGTCATGCAGAAGTGTCGTGCAAATGAGGTGCCCGTGCCAGTGGTTGCACTTGTCGAACAATGCGCAGAGGGGGTCCATTTTAACTGGTCCAAATTCTTGTGCAAGGAGTTCCTAGAGAATTGTCGCGAGGCACAGGAACAAGGGAAAAGCTTCCACTATGCATGGCTTCTACTGTCCATAGTGTTGATGGCTGGGGAATTTCCTGAGGACAACCAGTTCCCCACAATTGTAAGGGATCTCCTAGAGGTTGCGAAGTATGCTTCGTTGTGGGCCACTAAAGATGTGCACTAGATTCGAGACAGTAAAATATTTTGGGTGTTCATGGAGATGAACATTAGGATGGGGATTAACCGCAAGCCGCACTTATCACCCAATTTCTACAACATCCTACAAAGAAGTGGAACAAACTACCCTATATAGCCACAGATGATGTGATCTTCGACGTACTTGAGATGTGGCCACCGGAATGGCCGCTCCAGACATCTCTGCAGTGGAAAAGTATGGTGCGCAGAAAAAGGAGGAGGAAAAACTACGTGTGGCACAGTTGGTAGAAAAGAGGAAAAGAAGCAACAGTAGCAAAGGCGCAGGAGGTGTGGGACGCTGCACAGACAACAGTAGAAGCACAAAAGGTAGCAGAAACAGAGCGCGAGGGCTGGAAGTCACCTTCATCTGAGCAGGAGCAAGAGATGGAAATAGAGATAGAGGATGGCGACGCAAACCCACAGACAACGTCGACACTATTGAAGCGTCAGCGCCCGAGAGAGCAGATGGGGTCACGCAAGAAGGTAAAAGCTTCTATGATGTCTATCAACTTGATCACCCTTACCGAAGGGGATCTACATGATATAGGAGAGATGTGCGCGATGTCACCATAGAGGCCCTCCATAACTTTGCGGAGGAGAATCAGATTGTGTTGGGGGCCCTCCGAGCACAGATTCAGGAGTTGCAAGTGCGCACTCCTCAGGCTGGTACTCTCTCGACCAACCTTGCAGTAGGAACAACTGTAGCTGAGGAAATGTTGTGCACTCATACGACCAACATAATAGTGCTGCCAGAAGGGGCACTGTTTACAACAAATGAGGCCGAAAAGCCTACGGTCAGTGCATTGAAAGGAATAGGGATTGACAGGGCTGTGCTCCCTCGGGAGACACTCTATGTTCTGCAGGATGGGATTACTGTAGAACTGCGAGCTAGGGAGAGCCGCGTGTTGCAGGTGTTGAGTGAACACAGGATCAACATGGAGCAGTTGAGCTTGCAGCGTGACGAGGTCGTGTTTCAGAACAGGGAGATGGTACAGGTAATTGAAGAAGCCTGCCAAATGGTCCTTGAGCTGGCCATCCCAGTAGAAGCACCAGCAGACGCGTGCATCCAGAGGTTAGCAGCAGGGGTGTGCAAGATGCGAGAAGAAATGGCCAAGGTTCAACTGGAGCTAAACCTTCATATAGCAGAGCTGCGGTTGAAGGCACAACCTTCAACTCCTCCAGAGGTACGGGAACAACGCACCAGTGCCATTACATCAGGGATGGAGGAGATTAGTAGTGCAGTAAGGGACTGCACCAAAATGTTGGAAGAATCATTCGAGGTGCTCACCACTCTGCAGGAGGACCCGAACATACAACACTTAGAAATGGAGGTGCGTGAGCTACAACAATAGTATGACAACATCAAAGGGACTGTGCAGAAGGTGTCCCTCACATAGAGGCTCGCCCAAATGTAACGGGCCAGAGCGCTTAAGGAGCAAGTAGAAGTAGCGTGAGAAAGAGAAGCGGTTTTGAAGGCGCGTGTTCAGCCTTGGATCGACGAGGCCTTCATAATGACAACAACAATTGAAGACAAGCTCACGTAGATGTAGGGGACACAGGAACAGATACAGGGTAGTAGTTCGAATACTGCAGTCTCTGAACAATGCGTATAAGAGATACAACAGGCAACCGCTTAGTGTGTTGCTGACCTTATAGCAGTTCGAGCAGAGTTGGGAGGTATCTGCGCGAAGATCTCTGCACCGATAGAGTGACTCGAGGGTGAGTCACGATGTTTATGTTGGGGGCCTGTTGGGTGTAGGATCCCCCCAAGGCAAGTTTTGGGGCTTAAAGCCCAAGTTTTGACTAAGTTCGATGTAAAGACTCCGCGATTTGTGGTCGCGGAGCGCGAAGTTGTAATTGAGTCATAGGGTTGTCCACCCTTACTTTTGTAAGTGTAGTGTCAGCTTGAGAGTTCTACCCATGGTCTGCGGACCATGGGATTGTATAAATAGAGCGAGGCTCTAAGTGTAAAGAAATCAAATCAGAGAGAAGAAGATCTAATGATGAAGCATTGAGTTTAGGTGTAGAGTCATGTCTTTGGATCGTAGAGTAGGAGAAGGCTCTGCAGCTGAGTGTGCAGAGGCCTAGTAGTCCACAACTGAGTGCGCGGACCCCTACAACTAAGTGCGTAGGGCGGGTTGAGTCTGTAACTGATTGAAGCATTAATGAAGAGAAGTTTACAATATTTCTGTGTAACTTTTCCTGTTTTATGCATTGAAGTATATTGGGTACGAATTTCAAATTTACTGTTTATTTGCAGCGCAAACTTATATGAATGTGCTGAATAAGTGAATATAATATAAGGTATCTATTTAAACGAAGATAACTAACTGTTATAAGAAGATAAGTAAGATCCGCGGTGTGACTTGGGGAACTAGCGCAGATCGCTGCTTTAGCAGTGCGAAGCTCTTCAGCCCCTGGTCAGGGTTGCGCGAAGTTAAGTATAACAGGGCGTGAAGGCCTCGCAGGTCAGGAAAGTGCTTGAAGTAACCTGCGTGAAGGTATTCACAGTTGGACTAAATCGACCCCTCAGACATCTCAAGGGTGCGAAAACTTGGTTCCAGCATCCCCACATACTGCTTTGGGTGAGACCTCAATCTGTGCTCTGTGGGCTATTGTTGAAAGGGCTAGTAGTATAGGGATTTTTTTGGCTAATTAACTCTGAACCTGGGTTAGGCCCCATCAACCCAACAGGGGGAGGATTGTCATCCTCGCTATCATCATCTAAAGAAGGAATATTTTCATAAGTAGAAGGGAGAGATAGAGGTGGCACATCTGTCGAACTAGGCTCGTAAGCTAATGTATTTTTAGCAAGCTTTACATCTCTTCTAATGATAAAATTTTTGGAATCAGGTTGAAGAAGTCTATATCCTTTGACATCTTCAGATTATCCAACAAAAATTCATTTTTCACTCTTAGGTTCTAAGGCTTTATGTTTTTCATCTGGAATATGGGCCCATGATTCACTTCCAAAAACACAAAAGTGATTTACATCTAGTTTAATTAAGCTCCATGCTTCTTTTGAAGTGATATTATTTAAAACCTTAGTAGGAGTGTGATTTACTGTGTAATTTTCACAATTAATTGCGTGTGCCTGAAAATTAAGACTAAGTCCTTTAGATTGAAGCATACAATTAACCATTTCCTTTAAGGTGCGATTCTTCCTTTCATCTACACCATTTTTCTATGGAGTATATGGAACAATATGTTTCAATTGAATTCCATGCTCAGTGAAAAAGTTGATGAATTTGTTGTTAACGTATTCTCTGCCATTATCAGATCTTAGCTTAAGAATTTGATGTCCAAATTGTTTCTCAACAAAGGCCTTAAAGGCCAAGAACATGTTAAAAAATTCACTCTTGAGTTTTAAGAAGTATACCCAAGTGCGTCTGGAGAAATCATCCATGAAAGTTAAGAAATACTTGTAGTGAGAGAATGAAACAATTGGAAGTGCCCCACAAAAATCACTATGCACAAGCTATAAAGGGGTTGAGGTGTGCCAAGAGGCAGGTTTTTCAAAACTATCCTGATAATGTTTTCCGAGTACACATCTGGAACAAACACCATCTCTGTAAGATGCCATAGGAAGACCTGTCACAATATTTTATTTACATAGATTTTGAAGGGAACGATAGTTTAAGTGACCAAATCACTCATGCCAAAGTTTGCTCACTTCATCATTATGAGCAACAAATACTAAGGGAAGAGTTGATTACCCAAAGTTGTTAAACTTATACAACCTTTTAGAATCGTCATCAATGCCAGTAGCTAAAATTTGTCTAGGATCTCTTAGGTCCTTAATTACAACATCATGAGGTGAAAATTCAACGGTTTTACCTTCACCTGAATGAATTATATGATATGCAGATAAAAGGTTGTAGGATAAAGTAGGAGTACATAATACATCATTAAATTGACCATTGTCTAGATGAATAGTTCCAGTCCCTACAACATTAAGAGATCTATCATCACCAACATATATATTTTTGGTGTTACAATCATTTAAAGAAGAAAACATGGCTTTGTTTTTGGCCATGTGATAAGAAACTCCAGAATCAATAAGCCACTCATGAGAATGAGAAGAAGAAGATACATTTAGTGTATAACCAGACCGGGATGCTTGACAACCACATGCAGAAAGTGTTATTCTTGAAGATGAAGTTGAAGTTGAAGAGTGCTCCAAATGGATGTTATGCTTCTTCATTTCTACTTCCAAGGCTTCCATTTTCTTAAAGCATTTAGATTCTAAGTGGCCATCACGATTACGAAAGTTGCAATGTCTATCAGTCTTCTTCCCTTTGTTTTTAGTTGCCTTATCATTTTGTTGAGTTGATTTTTCATTGTGAGACTGAAATTGCTTAGAACCCTTGTTTGGTATAGGACCATTCTTTTTAGGATGCTACTTCTTAGGATTCTTTGAACTTGGTTGTTGCTGGGCTGCTAAGGATTTCTTAGATGAGTTTCCAGTATTAAGAAGACCATGATTTAAGAGTTTTCTTGCTCTCTTATTAAAGAATCACAAAAGGAATCAAAAGAGGGGGACTTGTTGGCTTGTCCTTGAGAAATAAAGGCTTCTCTAGTAGAATGGAAGGTGGAAACAAACTCAGAGTAGGTTGATCGTAACTTAGTAAGAATGGAATAGATAAGGCTACCATCTTCTTTCTTAACCTTAACACCTTCCAAGAGAAGTATAAGGGTCTTGAACTTGAACAAAAAATATTCAATGGAAGAAAAATTATTGGGGTCCAACGTAAGCAACTCATTTTCAAGTTGATGGGCTCTAATTTCATTTTTAATTGCAAAAACATAGTGAGCTTTTTCATTGCTTCATCGAGGGTATTAATTTATGCGATATGGAATCTAAGTTCTAGAGAAATAGACATCCATATCAACCCACATGCTTGATCTTGCTTATTTTACAACTTCATTTGATTATCTTTGTCTTGAGATTTAGACTCTTGGCCTCAGGCTATTCTATAAAGACCTTTACTTCTAAGTAAATCCACCATGTAAGATAGTCATTGGAAGTAGTTGGTGCTGTCAAGAATAAATAGGCATGAAATTTCCATTTTAAAAGAAATTGAAGTTTTATATGTTTAAACTAAGTGTTCAAATGGAAAGATCTTGAAAAATTAGGCCGATTAAAAAAACGGCTCTGAAAACGACTTCTGGATGAAGAAGTGATGGATTTTTGAAGAAACGTTATTGAATATGCCAACGGACCACGTGAATGTTTGGAAGTTGATGATAATGTTATATTTAAAAAGAAAAAAATTCCCCCTTTCCAAACTTAATCTAATTAACTCAGTTAAAAAAAAATTACTTTATGTGAACCACTTTTATAAATAAGTGAAAGTCACTTTTACAATGGTACTTTATGAACTATCCACTAAATTGTAACTTAAATAAAAGATAAAGCGACTTTAGAATTATAAGCGACTCACTTTTTATAATGGATGAGAACACTTTTACATAAAGTAACTTTAAAGCATAAGTTACATGTGCTTTTTGAAAAAGTAACTCAACAAAAAGAAAGACTTGAACCCAAGACCTCTATTATCATAAAGTAACTTTAGATCAAGTGAGCTAGTTAAAAATGTTAGTAATTGTTGAATAGAAGGTTTTTGTTTTTGTTTTCGTTTTTGTTTTTGTTTTTTCTCACTGAAGCTTTGTGGTGCATGCTTACTTGGGAAACCCCTTTTTTCCTACAAAAAAAAAACCACACAAACCAAATGAACAAGAAAAAGCATGCAAGCCTAACGACTTAAAGTTAGATTTGGCCGAAAACTAGATATTTTCCTCAATGTTTCTGATTTTCCGAAGATCACACTAAGGCGCGGAGGAAAAGAGCATACACATGAGAATAATCCTTTCTTTCTATTTCTGGTTTGCCCAGTTTTCCTCAATGTTTCTGATTTTCCAAATATCACACTAAGGTGTAGCGGAAAAGAGCATATGCATGAGAATAATATTTTCTTTTTGTTTCTGGTTTGTCTAGATTTCACAAAGTCGCGGGGAAAATAGCATACGCAGAAATGAAAGGTATAGATCCGGTAATAAAAAAAAGTATAGAGGACTATAAATCGAAATAAACAGAGAGATAAGTAACTATAACTACAAATAAGGACTATATACCTCTAGATCTTAAAAATGACAAAGCTAGGGCTACTGGAAACCTTTTCGTGTGAAACGAAAGGGGTTCATCATTGGAACAAAAGCTCCTAACATAATAGAGCAGTCCTCTCAGCATGAAAGTAGTCAGAAACAATAGATCTAGGAAAAGAAATTCAAATGCAGTTGTACCGGATTCAGATTTGGATCACCAATGGATGCGACCCTCAAATAGATCTGATACCATGTAGGAATTTACAGGGTAAGTTCCTTAGATAGAAAACCAAAGGAAATTTCTCATAAACATATCACAAATTACTACACCAGTATTTGTGACATGGTTAAAACCCTCAAAGAGGGAAACAGTCCACGGCCTGAGCCAACGTGGCCACTTCATGCAATTTATTAATGTAAAAGAAATAATATTTACATAAGGTTCTCTCATGAATGGTCACCTAACAAATGACCCTCCATGCTCTTTAAATAGAGATCACATACCAATTGAGTGTTAAGCCACAAATCAAGTGTTGTTAATACAGAGGAGAGAATGAACTGTCAGATCACTTCATGTCTAGAACATATCGTGACCGTCAGATTGTAAGTTACAAAAAGTACATACTAAAGAAACACACTTTACCTAAATATACGCTAGACCAAGTTATACTTAATTATTTCCTATGTGTTGGAATATCCTAACAACTAACACGCTAGTTTGAAATTGTACAACTCACAGGAAGCACAAACTGTGGGAGATGTGGCACGTAGTATGTTGTTTTTTCACGATACTGGCATCTAAGATAGAATCTTAAATCATTACCACTACCAAACTAGGTATCAAAATTAGTCTACTTTTCACAATGGAACATAAACTGTAGTAAATCTACTAGTGCACAAAATATTCACAACATTTTACACAAATTATGTTCAATAACCCAAATTTGTTATATTAATCCAACTGAATAATACAACAGTCTATGGCTCTCGTACCAGGGATAATAGCCCTCATACATCCCTTAGTACACGAATACAACAACTATGGCTTGGTGTTTATCGTAATGACCACCAATCTACCCAATACAAGATACTTTTACTGTCTATCTGATGTAGAGCTCCTCATAGCTACCTTGGTCGTACCTTGTACACATCTTCCCGGTCCTTCGGATCCCCATCTGCAGCTTTTTCCTCTATCAATGCTCCAAGTCTATTTGGCCACTGAATCTTGGCTCAACAATCTGTTCTCTCGTTGATCGTTCATCCATCAATGCATCAAAACATCGAGACTCCTATTGAGTTGTTCACAACTTCATTTTTGAACAACTCACAACTTCCCATTGCTACTCCTCAGCTACTCAAGGAATTCTTCCCACTATAGTCTTCCTACACTACTCCAATGAATTCTAAAATAGGGTAGGAGGTCTGCCACCTATCACCATCAAATGGTGCTTCTCCAATGATGAACACATGGTATAACAAACTTCTCCTCTAGCTGATCATACCTATGAGCTCCAAAAAATTTCCTCTCTTAGGCCTACACTTGGTCCATTCGCATGCTTCCCTCCAATAGACCACAAGTTTCCAATACATGGAATATGATCTGCTCACTAGTAACATAGGGAATCCAACACTATAATTACCCTTCCTCTCGGTTGCGAACAAAGTCCATAAATTTTCCTCTTCTAGGACCCCAATCATGCACCCTTCCTCCTTGAATACGCTCACTTTTGCTCTGCAAAACACCTTTTATCTGAGCAATACTTCTCTTGGGATTCACAATAACAAATTCCTATAATTATATTACGAATTCCTATAATCTTGAATTCCTACAATCACATGTGAATTTTTGTAATTGTGAATTCCTACAATCACACACAAATTCTTGTAATCATGAGTTCCTGCAATCACATGCAAATTTATGTAATTGAAAATTCTTCCAATCACACTCAAATTCCTATAATCACACGTGAATTCCTGTAATTGTGAATTCCTGCAATCACACCTAAATTCCTATAATCACGAATTCATTTGCTTGGCTTCACATGACAAAGAAGTGTGATGAGTGGATGAGGAATGAGGCTCCTCCTCACTCATATTTATACACTTTCATGTGGTGTCACCTAACATGTCTTGTGGCACACCAACACACCAAGCCGACCTAACTTATCTGCCACAGAACCCCTCAACGACAAAGAAAAATTCATATCTCATGATAGACACCTCGAATTTGAGTGATTTTCACTTCCCCTTTCTCCTCTAAGGGTCCTATAACACCTCCATGTGTCAAATCACTCGAATTCCTCATGGTTTTACACCCATATACTGTTATGAAACCAGCTCAAGAAAAGATAGAAAAGAAAGATCAATGCCTTAGAATTCAGCCTCTTCGAGGGGGCAACCTCCTTTACATTACATAAATGAACAATTCTTGGATGATACAAATGAAAAAACCTCCTTTCTATATATAGGAGTCTAAGGAGTCACAATATAATCCAGCCGACCTAACAATAATAATATAAAGCCACAAAAATAACAATAGAGGGATTCTATGGGGCACAGAAATAACAATATGGGGGTAATAGGGGCACAACAATATAAATAAGGGGTATAACTACAATAGTAATGGGGTAATCACTAGTATTATAGGGACCCAACATGCCCCTCTCCTTCAAAAAAGTGTTGTCCTCAACGCTTGAGTAGTTCTGGATACTTCTGCATAAAATTTTCATCCTCCCATGTGGAATCTTCAGCAAATAAGTTCTTCCACTTGATAAGATACTCTGAAATTGATCGATTTCGTAGCTGTCGAGTTCTTGTTTCTGTGACTGCTTCCGGTTCCAATATAATTTTTCCTTCCTCGTCAAGTTCTGGCAATATTGTTTGAACTGAGAGCTTGTCGCCTATAACCTTCTTTAAACATGAAACATGGAAAACTGGGTGCAATCGAGAAGCTGCAGGAAGCTCCAATTTGTATGCCATAGTACCAATCTTTTGCAACACCTTGTACGGACCATAATACTTTGGTGATAATTTATTATCCTTCTTAGCTTGCTTTAGGGACATTTGCTTATATGGTTGTAGCCGTAGGAATACCCAATCACCTACATCAAAACTTCTTTCACTGCGATGTTGATCTGCCTGTTGCTTCATTCTGTTTTGTGCCAACACGAGGTTATCCTTTAAGAGTTGGAGGACTTGTTGTTGATGTTCGATGTGATGTTCCACTGCCTGAACCTTAGAATTTTCTCTTAAATATGATGTGATGGATGGTGGTTGGTACCCATAAAGTGCCATAAATGGGGTCATTTTTGTTGCTGTATGGAAGGAAGTGTTATACCACCATTCAGCCAGAGGCAACCATTTGACCCATTGTGTCTGTTTATCAGATACAAAGCAACGAAGATATCCTTCCAACATTTGTTTACTATCTCAGTTTTCCCATCAGATTGAGGATGATAAGATGAGCTATGAGCTAACTGAGTACCAAGACAAGAAAATAATGTTCTCCAAAAATTTCCAGTGAAAATGGGATCTCTGTCACTTACAATAATCTTTGGGTTTCCATGTAGCTTTTGAACTGTTTCCATAAATGCAGTAGAAACTGTACTGGCTTTAAATGGATGTGATAATGCACAAAAGTGTGCATACTTGGTAAGTCTGTCAACTACCACCATGATGACACTCTTTCCCTCAGACTTGGGTAAACCTGTGATAAAATCCATTGAAACCTCCTCCCAACGTTGGCTTGGAATGGATAAAGGTTGTAATAGACCCGGTGTCTTAATTGTTTCAACTTTATTTTGTTGGCAAACCAAAAATTCCGCCACAAACTTTTGAATATCTGATTTAAGGCCATCCCAAAAAAATTCCTTCTTAACCCTGTGGTAAGTTTTTAAAAATCCTGAGTGCCCTCCTAAGGGAGAAGTGTGCAATTCCATAAGAATCTTTTGTTTTAGCTGGGAATTCTTACAGAGGTATAAGCGATCTTTGTACCATAACGAATCATTTTGCCAGCTAAATGTATCAGAAGTACTGGAATCTTGTTGTAGCTTTCGAATAAGTGCCCACACTTCTTCGTCATTCTTCCATTCCTCCTTTGCTTCGTTTATCCAATCTGGTTGGATAATAGAAATGGCACACAACAATGCTTCCATATCCTCATCCTTTCTTGAGAGTGCATCTGCCACCACATTTTTCTTCCCTTTTTTGTAGATGATTTCAAAGTCATAACCCAACATCTTTGTGACCCACTTTTGTTGCTCTTCAGAGGATAATCTTTGTTCTAAAAAGTATTTAAGGCTATCATGATCTGTTTTTACCTTGAAGTGTCTTCCCATTAGGTAGGGTCGCCATTTCTTAAGTGCATGGAGTATTGCCAACATTTCCTTCTCATAAATAGCTTTGCTTAAAAACTTTCCCTTGATTGGACGACTTTCAAAAGAATGGGTCTTTCATCTTGCATTAGAACAACACCAATTCCATTTCCTGAAGCATCACATTCCACAATAAAGGTTTTTGTGAAGTCCGGTGTAGCTAAGACCGGTGCTTGGCACATTGCCTCTTTAAGATGTTTAAAGGCCTTTGTTGCTTCCGGAGTCCATGAAAATGAATCTTTCTTCAATAATGTTGTTAGAGGTGCTGCTATTCTCCCATAATTCTTAACGAACTTGCGATAATACCCTGTCAACCCAAGAAATCCTCGCAGATGCTTTATGGATGTGGGGATTTTCCATTCCTTAATGGCTTTAATTTTGTTAGGGTCTACCTTAACTCCTTCATGAGATACAATATGACCCAAATATTCCACCTCCTGGACTCCAAAGAAACATTTGGATCTTTTTGCATATAATTGTTTCTCCTCCAATAGTTGTAGCACCCTGTCAACATGTTCAACATGATCCTTCCAAGACTTGCTGTAGATTAGTATATCATCAAAAAATACTAACACAAATTTTCTAAGGAATGGTTTGAAAATTGAATTCATCAAACCTTGAAATGTTGAAGGTGCATTGGTAAGGCCAAAAGGCATGACCAAAAATTCATAATGACCCTCATGAGTTCTAAATGTTATTTTCAGAATGTCTTCAATCTTCATTCTGATTTGATGATATCCTGAACGAAGATCCAACTTGGTGAAGTAAATTGATCCATGCAATTCATCCAGTAATTCATCAATGACAGGAATGGGGAACTTATCTTTAATAGTGAGCTTGTTGAGCTCCCTATAATCTGGACACATGCGCCATGATCCATCCTTCTTGTGCACCAATACTACTGGAGCTGAGAAAGAACTTTGACTCGGTTGAATTATACCAGCCTCTAGCATTTCTGCAACCATACATTCAATTTCACTTTTTTGGACATAGGGATATCTGTACGGCCTGATGTTTGGAGGAACACTTCCTGGAATCAGATGAATAGCATGATCATGATCACGCATAAGTGGGAGACCTTTGGGAGTCTCAAATACCTTGGAATGATTGTCCAGGACTTTTTAGAGATCTGGAGAAATAGATGATTCCAATGTGGAAACATCTAGCGAACATAATTGTGCAATTACACCTCTTTGCTCCTTTTTTAGAAGCTTTGTCATGCCATTAGAGCTGATTATCTTTCCTGGTTTCACTGCAATACCCCTTAATTCAACTTCCTTTCCTTCCACAGAAAATTTCATGAAAAGTTGAAAATTAAAAGCTATTGTACCCAAGGATTGTAGCCATTGGACTCCTAGTACAACATCAACACCTCCCATTGGAATGGAAAGCATTGGGCTAGTCAATACATATTCTCCCATGGATAGCTTGATATTATGGCACTTTCCAGAACAATTTATTGTTCCTCCATTTGCAATCATCACTTGACACTCTGGTGCTGGATATAGGAAGCAATTCAATTCTTTTGCTACCCTACAATGAATAAAATTGTGGGTGCTTCCTGAATCAATCAACACTATTACCTTTTTCTTCTTGATTTGTCCTTCTATCTTGATGGTTTGAGGAGTGGTAATTCCTGCCAATGCATTACAAGATATGGTCGGATTTATTTGTTCTTCATCTAGGCTTTGTTCCTGGAATATATCCTCTTCTTTTGACCTTTCTTGCTCCTTTTCTTCTTCCTCTTCACAATCTATGTAGAATAATTTCTTCTCAGCACACTTATGACCTTTTGTGTATTTGCTATCACAATTGTAACAAAGCCCTTTTGCTCTTTTCTCTTCCAATTGTTGTGGTGTCAACTTTGTAGGTTGTGGAAGACTATGGGCAACAACACTTCCGTCTTTATAGTTGTGAATGGTATGCTTCCTAGTTGCCATAATTTTGCTTTCCATTTTTCTTGCTAACCTGAATGCCTTCTCTAATGAATCAGGTTCCCAAAGGCGCACATCATGTTGGATATTATCCTTTAAAGACCCTATGAACACATCAATCCTATGCTCCTCTGGAATATATTTTACCCTTATGTTCAATTTTTGGAACTCCTCAATGTGCTCCATTATTGAACCCTTTTGTTTGAGACTTATCAATTGGCTAAAAAAAGTGTTGTTTTTTGTATCCTCATAATGTGCTATCAATTCTTCCGTAAAAATTGCCCAAGTGATAAATTGTTTACGAGAACAAAGCCATTGATACCATACAAACTGATTTGGTTCCAAATATAAAGTTGCCATACGTACATTTTGTGTGTTTTTCACATTATTGAGATCGAAGAATTGCTCCATCTGTAATGTCCATGTGGCGGGATCCTTGCCATCAAACTTCCTCATATCGATTTTTGGAACATGGTGAGTCTTCGATCCAACATTAGAGTCTATGGAATCATGATTAACATTTCTTTTGTTCTCATCATGAGTTTCCTTTAGTACTCTTTCACCCTTAGTGACCATTTCTTGTAGCAACTTATTCATATTTATCTTCAATTCTTCCATCTTATCATCCATGCCATCAATTTTAGCGTCCATGCCATTCACCTTAGCTTCCATGCCATCCATCTTAGCTTCTACGCCTTTCTTTAAACAGTCCATATTAGCTTCTACACCTTTCTTTAAACCATCCATCTTAGCTTCTACATCTTTCTTTAAACCATCCATCTTAGATTCTGTTCCTTTTTGTGCAAGGGACAGTTGTTGCACTAGTTGGTCTTGTAATTTTGATATATCATGTTGCATTTCTTCCTCTTCTTCATGAGTCATGCTAGAGTTTTCAGGTTCCTTACTAGGTATTTGAATTTTCTTTCCTCGGGGCATCAGTTACCGATAATAATGCTCTACTATGCCCTTTGAATTCCTTCAAAATAAATTTTCAAACCAAGCTTAAGCAAAAATTTAAAAAAAATCTACACACCTTTTTTCACTTTGTAGGAGCTTGATATTGCCTCTGATGTATCTCTGTACTTTCCAATCATCTAGTTCTAAAATTGTGACCTGTAGTAGCTCTCTATGTCCTCTTTCCAATGCCACCAGTTTGATCCAAATTGGATTCTCCAAGAAAGAGTTATGCACAATCTCCCAAGATGACATGATTATAGACCTTTCCAGAAGAGTGAACTTGTATGAAGTTCCACGTGTACAATTTTCGACCTTTGGTTCTGAAATAGATATAAAAGGAACTACAGTCCGTCCTCTTTCTGTACCTTCTTACAAAATTTCAATCCGATCCCTAGAGAGAAAGTTATGACGATTTTCCCTAGGTCACCTGTTTTGAATGTAATTCAGGAGTCTGCAAAAAGACCAACTTCCTCAGAGCATATCTCCGCAAATATCATGCGAAAAGATCTGAAATTTGGACCCAAGGTTCAACGCGATTTCTTCTCAAATAGGTTTTTTTTGCGACTTTTGAAACGTCACAGAAAAAAGTTATAGTGAAAATTCCATGATGACCTGTTTGGAGCAACGAAACCTTAGAATCCAAAGCTCTAATACCAAATGTTATGAAACTAGCTCAAGAAAAGATAGAAAAGAAATATCAACGCCTTATAATTCAGCCTCTTCGAGGGGGCAACCTCCTTTACATTACATAAATGAACAATTCTTGGATGATACAAATGACAAAACCTCCTTTCTATATATAGGAGTCTAAGGAGTCACAATATAATCCAGCCGACCTAACAATAATAATATAAAGCCACAAAAATAACAATAGAGGGATTCTATGGGGCACAGAAATAATAATATGAGGGTAATAGGGGCACAACAATATAAATAAGGGGTATAACTACAATAGTAATGGGGTAATCACTAGTATTATAGGGACCCAACATATACTTCGATGAAAATCCCACCGACTTGGGTTCTTAGCCCACAAGTCACAATTGTGAAGCCCATTCCTCCAAAACCCTCTATCCTAGGGTTTGGAGTACCTCCCAAGCTACAAATATCAACACTCCCTCTTAGCAAGGGAGGTACTTCCAACACGAGGGATTTTCCATCATCATCATCACCGGTGACACTAGCCCACCTGGCATCCATCAATGTATCATACTCTTTAGAATGAATCCCGTAATCTCAATAGTGCCTTTTCTCATCACATATGAACCTAAAGACCTCAAACTTCCATATGGATGTTCCCTCTAAAGCTAGAATCCCTCTAAGTCTATATGATCTCCATTGGCTCAACCTATCACTGATCTTGTGTCTTACAAGGTCAGTTTGATTTTTGGTCGAACACGAAACATCATCCCCGCTACCTAGTCCTACAAGCACTCATCCTCCTGGATCAGACACAACTCGTGCGCATCCCTCCAATATTGAATATGCAACATCACGATCTGATAAGGACTCTAGCCTACCAATCTACAGTCCATCAAATGAATCCATCTCGACCATACTATTCTCATCCAAGCTAAAGAAACCTCAAGCAGTCCCAATCATCTGTGACAATACATAGGAATTCCGTGATCTGCAAACTTCCACACAACATACTAAAGTGCACCAAGTTTACCACCAATCCACCAGAACTCCCAATCCATCTCAGCATGTATCCTATCGAGACCACATCTCCATGTCTTTAGCTAGATCCTTTGCTCCATGATATAGACAATCCAACTCCCTCTGAGTTTCTTCACTGTGCACACTCTAATTCACTTGCCCTCCAAAGTAGCTCTGAAACCATGTTGTTTTTCCATGAAACTAGTGTCTAGGATAAAATCTTAAATCACTGACACTACCAAACCAAGTATCACAATTAGTCTACTTTAGACAATGGAACATACACTGCAGTAAATATATTACTGCACAAAATATACATGACTTTTTACAAAAGTTATGTATAATAACCCAACTTTGTTATATTAATCCAACTGAGTAATACAATTGTCTAGGGATCTTGTATTAGGGATAATGGACCACATACATCCACTAGCACAAGAATACAACAACTAGGGCTTGGTTTCTGTTGTAGTGACCACCAATATACCCAATACAAGATACTATAATCGTCTAGTTGATGTAAATCTCCTCACAACTGCCTTGGTCATACCATGTACATATTTTTCCTGTGCTTCGACTCCCCATCTACAACATCTGCCTCTATCAATGCTCCAAATCCATTTGGACACTGAATCTCGACTTAACAGTCTACTCTCTTGTTGATTGTTCATCCATCAACGCATCAACACATCAAGACTCTTGTTGAATTATTCACAACTCCATCTATGAATAACTCACAACTACCCAATGTTGTTCCTCAAATACTCATGGACTTCTTCCCACTATAGTCTTCCTATGTTTCTCCAATGAAGACTAACATAGGGTAGGAGGGATTCCACCTATCACCCTCAAATGTTGCTTCTCCAATGATGAACTTGGTCTATAAAACATTACTCCTTTGGTTGATCAGACTTATGAGATCCAACAAACTGCCTCTCCTAGTCCTACACTTGGTCCATTCTCACGCTACCCTCCAACAGACCACGAGTGTCCAATACATGTTGTAGCATCTACTCATTGGTTAGGGAATCCAACCACTATGATTAGCCTTCCTCTTGGCTGCTGACAGATTCCACAAATTGTCCTCTTCTAGGACCCCAATTCTGCACCCTTCATCCTTGAAGACGTTCAATTTTTCTCTCCAAAACACCTTGGATTTGAGTAAGACTCCCCTTTGGCTCTGCAATCATGAATTCCTGAAATCACACTATGAATTTTTGTAATCATGAATTCTCGCACTCACATGTGAATTTCTGTAATCATGAATTCCTGCAATCACGTGAAATTTCATGTAATCGTGAATTCCTACAATCACACGTGAATTTCAGTAATTGTGAATTCTTGCAATCACACATGAATTCCTATAATCGTGAATTCCTGCAATCATGCATGGATTTATGTAATTGTGAATTCCTACAATCACACCTCGAATTCCTGAAATCACACTTGAATTCCTATAATTGCGAATTTCTTTGCTTGACCTCACATAAGAAAGAAGTGTGATGATTGGATGAGTAATTAGGCTCCTCCTCACTCCTATTTATACACTTTCATGTGGTTTCACCTAACATGTCTTTTGGCACACCAACACACCAAGCTGACCTGACTTATGTGCTACAAAACCCATCAAAAACACACAAAAATTCATATCTCAGGATAGACACCTTGGATTTAAGTGATTTTCACTGCCCATTTGTCCTCTAAGGTTCCCCTAACATATCCATCTGTTAAATCACTCAAATTCCTCATGTTTCACACCCATATGCTTGGGTGGAAAGTCCACAGGCTTGGGTTCTTAGCCCACAAGTCACATTTGTGAAGCTCATTCCTCCAAAACCCTCTAGCCTAGGGTTTGGAGTACCTCCCAAGCTACAAATATCAACATAGTATGACCAAGATCTACACAATATTGGACAATCGATAGGCAGACCATCAGGATTCCATAATTGAGATGGAAGGTAAGATTTTCGATCACATTATTTATATTTTGATTGACCCTGGTTCTAATTATAGTTACATGGCGTTCCAGCAAGTGAAGGTTGAGTGTAAACATCTAACATGTTTATTGCAACCCATTCCCATTCCAAAATGGAAATGGGAAGTGATATCCATGGATTTCATTACCAATTTTCCAAGAACCTCCACACAACATGATGCAATTATGGTGGTCATTGGAAAGATGAGCAAAGTGACTCATTTTGTGGTAGAAAAATCCACCAATTTAGCTAGTGAGGTGGCTCAAATCCTCCTAAAGGAGATTGTGAGGTTGCATGGAGTTCCAAAGAAAAAATCCAAATAGAGATGTAAATTTCACCTCTAGGTTTTGGAAAGAACTATTTGTAGGCTTGTGGATAGAATTGGCATTCGGTACAACTTATCATCCACAGATAGATGGAAAAATAGAGAAGACAAATATAATCCTTGAAGACATGTCGAGGATGTATGTGATGGACTAACCAAAGAAGTGGGAAGAGTATATTCCACTTGTAGAGCTTGCATGCAACAATGGAATTAAATAGAAATCTAGATGGTTGGCCATGATTATTGATTTTGAATTTGAGATCAAGTACTTCAAGGGTAAGGACAAGAGGGTTGCAAATGCTCGTAGCAGGTGAGTACAAGTGAATCACATAGCAACTATGATTTCTTATGCGATATACTTACATGATCATATTTTACAGGTAGGACAACAAGATGGAAGGTACATGGAGCTTATGTACATGTTACAACAGGGTACAAGTGGTTAGGATGTGGATTATTGCCTTACAATAGATGGTTTGGTCAGATGGAGGGACAATATATATGTGTCGAATGACAATGAGCTCAAGAAGACTATCTTGCGAGAGTTTCATGCAAAACTATATTCAGGTCACCCAGGATACCAGAAGACATTCATAGTAGTGAAGAAGTTTTATCATTGTCTGAATCTGAAGTGGGAAGTGGCAGAATTTGTGGCTAGATGTTTGGACTTTTAGCCGGTGAAAGTTGAATGTAAGCATCCAAGTGGACTACTACTACTGATTTTGATTCCAGAGTAGAAGTGGGAGGTCAATTCCATGGATTTCATGATAGTTTTTCCAAGGACATCTAGACAACATGATTCCATCATGGTTGTGGTAGAAAGCTTGACAAAGGTAGCACACTTTATTCTAGTAAAATCCACATATTCAGCTAGTAATGTGGCACAAGTATTCACCAGATATGTAGTGAGGTTGCATGGTGTTCCAAGAAAGATTGTGTCAGACAAGGATGATAAGTTCACTTCCAATTGTTGGAAGGATTTGTTTGCAGGTTTGGGGACAAAGTTGGCTATCAACACAACTTATCATCCACATACATATGGACAAAGAGAGAGGGTCAACAAGATATTGGAGGACATGTTGAGGATATATGTGATGCATCAGTAGTGGAGATGGGAGGAGTACCTTTTATTGGTTGAGTTTGCTTATAACAATGGGCATCATGAGTCATTGAGGATGAGTCTATTTGAGGGACTATATGGGTGGAGTTGTAATACTCCCATCAGTTGGAATGATCCAGTGAAAAAGGTATTGATAGCACTGGACATGTTGGAAAATATAGAACAAGAAATGTAGGTTATCAAGAAGCATCTAAATACAGCATGGGATAGGCATAAAATTTATGCAGATCAAAATAGGTTGTTCAAGGAGTTTTAAGTTGGGGAACATGTGTATTTGTGCATCAAGCTGAAGAAGATCTCCTTGAGGATTGGATCATGTGCCAAGATGGAACATCGATTTTGTGGACCTTCCATGAGTCTTAAAAGGATTGGACTAGTAGCCTATTGACTTGCACTGCCTTCGAAAATGAAATTCCATGATGTTTTCCATGTGTCCTTGCTTAAGAATATGTTAAATATGTTGATCATGTGATTGAATGGTTTGCATTGCAGGTGGAGCCACATGGATAATTCCAGGAGAAACCTCAGTGTATATTGTAGAGAAAGATTCTCATGCTCTGGAGCCGAGAAATCGAGCAGGTTAAACTGTAGTGGAAGCACTTTGGGTCTGATGAAGCTACATGGGAGATGGCGGATCAGATGCAAGCTATGTATCCTTCTCTATTCACTGTGTTGGGTTGTGTTATATTCTTTCCACATAGTTAATAGGGGGTTTGAAGGGCACCCGTAACCCCACTTTATGGGGTCCGGAAAATTTTGGTTTTGGACCATATGTTAGGTTGGGCGGACCCACCTATGGTTTTGTGCATGATTTTCGCACATGTTTTTTGGACGCGATGGTTTTCAGTCCATGGTATTGGACGTGATGGATTTCGGTCCATGGTATTGGATGCTTCGGCATGTATAAATATGTATTGTAACATTGAAAGGAACATAATGAAAAATCAAGCTGGTAGTCCCGGTTTTGGGATCCAGGGAAAAATCTCTGTGCATACGTGTTTTATGGGTTATGCTCTCACATTTTTATTTTCTTTGTTTAACAATTCATATGGAGGTAATTTCTGTACAGGGTTAAAACCTACATTTGGTATCGGAGCTGTTTTGGCTTCAAGGGGACGCCTTTGTTGCTGAGGGGTTTCGCTCGGGCCTGTGGTAGACCCCGTTCAGTGGGAGATCTACGAGATCGATTCTGGTGGTGAAAGAAGATGGCGAGCAGTGGAAAGATAGAGATTGAGAAGTTCAATGGTCAGAATTTTGAGTTGTGGAAACTCAAGATGGAGGATCTGTTGGTGGATAAAGATCAGTGGATCGCGGTAGATCCGGGTACTAAACCATCGGGAGTGACCGATGAAGAATGGAAGAAGTTGGATCGGAAGGCAAAGAGCACAATACGATTGTGTGTCTCAGATTTAGTATTGTTGAATGTATCGGGGGAAGCTACGGCAAAGGCTTTGTGGGTCAAGTTAGGGACTTTGTACCAATCTAAGTCTCTGGTGAATAAACTATTCCTGCGGAAAAAGCTGTATAACCTGAGGATGAAAGATGGAGACTAGGTGACAGAGCATCTGAATGTGTTTAATACTATGGTAAGTCAGTTATTATCTGTTGATATTAAAATTTCAGATGAAGATAAGTGCATCAGTCTGTTGTGTTCTCTACCAGATTCGTGGGATAGTCTGGTTATTGCAATAGGTATAAATGCAACTGCTTTGCAGTTTGATGAAATAGTCTCAGCCTTGCTGGCGGAGGAGATGAGACGGAAAAATATGGACAACCAGAATGGTGATGCCTTGTCTGTACGAGGACGGTCCCAGAACAGAAACAAGAATAAGTCATTGAGTGGGAGATCTAAATCTAGAGGGAGATCTAAATCTCCAGGAAAACCTACAAAGGTGGTGTGCTGGAAATGCGGAAAGGAAGGGCACTTCAAAAGGGATTGTAAATCTAAAGCTCTTGATAAAGGAAAGGGATCTGATGATGCTCCTTCTGCAGAGGCGAAAACCACCTCAGATGAAGGTGGGGATGTGTACTTGGCTTCTTCAAGTACACATGTAGATCATGAGGCATGGTTGATTGACTCAGGTGCATCCTTTCACTTCACTCCCCATAGAGAGTGGTTCTGCGAGTATGAGAAATACGATGGTGGTGATGTCTTCTTAGGAGATGATAGGAAGGCTAGAATCATTGGTCGGGGAAAAGTAAAGTTGCAAGGTGGAAGGGTTAGAACACTTCCAGGTGTTCTACATATTCCTGCATTGGCCAGAAATCTGATTTTTGTAAGCAAGTTGGATGATGCAGGTGTAAAGACGGTGTTCGAGAAATATACCTGCAAGATGGTTCGAGGAGCACTGATATTGATGTGGGGAGTTCGGATTGGAACTCTGTATAAGCTGCAAGGTAGCACTGTTGTTGATGGGTGCAATAGTTCTATGGTTCTTTAAAATGGAGTAGAAAATCTAGTGGTCTCTGGAGAGAAAACCATGTTGTGGCATCAAAGGCTTGGACATATTGGAGAGAAGGGCCTTCGAATACTTCAAGGTAAAGGTATGGTAGAAGGTATGAATGATAGCTCTCTAGATTTTGATTTCTGTGAAAATTGTGTGTATGGGAAGCAAAATCGACTGAGTTTCCCCTCTGGTGGTAAGAGGACGAAACAAATATTAGAGCTTGTGCACAGTGATGTGTTTGGACCTGTGAAGATTCCATCACTGGGTAAGTCTGTGTACTATGTATCATTTATAGATGACTTCTCAAGGAATATATGGATATATTTCCTTAAGAAGAAATCTGAAGTCTTTGACAGGTTTAAAGAATTTAAGGCTCTGGTGGAAAATCAGACAGAGAAGAAGATAAAGGTGTTGAGGACAGATAATGGTGGAGAATTTTGCAGCAAGGAATTTGAAGAATTCTGTAAGAAGTGTGGTATAGCACGGCAGAAGACTACTCCATATACACCTCAACAAAATGGAGTCGCAGAAAGAATGAACAAGACATTGATGGAAAGGGCAAGAAGCATGCTCAATGGTGCTGGGTTAGGACAGGAATTCTGGGCAGAGGCGGTGGATACTGCATGTTACCTGGTCAACAGGTCACCTTCATCAGTGTTGGAGGATAAGACTCCACAAGAAGTATGGACTGGTAAGAAACCCTCTCTTTCACATCTGAGGGTATTTGGATGTGATGCATATGTACATGTTCCAAAGGAGAAAAGAAACAAGTTGGATAGTAAATCTGAAAAGTGCATCTTTATTGGGTATAAGGATGGTTTAAAGGGTTATAAGCTTTGGAACCCAGTCACACGGAAGGTTGTGTACAGCCGAGATGTGGTGTTTAGAGAGGTAAAAGATGTTATTCAACATGAAGTCCAACCAAAGGAACCTGAGAAGATAGAGTTTGAGCCAAAGGAGGAAGAATCAGACTCTACAACAGAGGAGGAATCAGAAGATGAAGAGCCACAAACTCCGGCTGTGAGAAGATCAGTTCGAGAAAGAAGGGAACCAGAAAGGTATAGTCCATTTTCTTTTGCTTTGTCTGTTACTGATGATGATCCCAGAACTGTGAAGGAAGTAGTGGATTCACAGGATGGAAAAGTCTGGAAAGAGGCCATGGTTGATGAAATGGCATCTTTGCACAAAAATGAGGCTTGGGATCTGGTGGAGTTGCCGGCTGGAAGGAAACCCATTGGCAGCAAATGGGTGTTCAAGAAGAATACAAATGCGGAAGAAAAGGTGGAGAAATACAAAGCTCGGTTGGTAGCAAAAGGTTATTCGCAGGTGCCGAGAATTGATTTTGGTGATATTTTTTCTCCTATTGCCAAGGTAAATTCTATTAGATTACTTTTATCTGTTGCTGCTGCTTTTGATTTTGAGGTAGAACAGATGGATGTGAAGACAACATTTCTTCACGGGGATTTGGAAGAGGAAATCTACATGAAGAAACCTGAAGGCTTTGCGGTGAAGGGTAAGAAAGAAGTGGTATGCAAGTTAAAGAAGTCTCTGTATGGGTTAAAACAGTCACCAAGGATGTGGTATCAGAAATTTGATACATTTATACGGGGACTTGGCTTCACCAGAAGCAAAACAGATCATTATGTGTATTTTAAATTAATTGGTGACCGTGTTATTTATCTGGTCTTGTATGTGGATGATATGTTGCTGGTTGGAAATGACAAAGAAATTATCCAGGATTTGAAGACCCAATTGCCCTCCAAATTCGACATGAAAGATCTTGGTGCTGCAAACTATATTTTGGGCATGGAAATTAAAAGAGATCAGTCAAAGAGGAAGCTCTGGTTAAACTAGAGGAAGTATGTCGAGACAATACTGCAGAGGTTTAATATGCAGGATAGTAAACCGGTGAAGGTTCCTATTCCTGTAGGTGTGAGGTTATCTGCTGAACAGTGTCCCAAGACACAAGAAGAGGAAGAGGACATGTCTCGTGTTCCATATGCAAGTGCAGTGGGTAGCCTGATGTATGCAATGGTCTGTACTAGACCAGACATTGCACATTCAGTGGGAGTATTGAGCAGGTTTATGTCAAAACCTGGGAAGGAGCACTGGACAACAGTGAAGCGGGTTTTCATGTATTTGCGTGGCACTAGTGATTATGGTTTGTGCTACCAAGGAAGACTAGGATTGGACAGAGTGTTGGATATTCATGGCTTTGTTGATGCAGACTGGGCTGGAGATATGGATCAGAGAAGATCTACAAGTGGGTATGTGTTTAACCTATTTGGAGGTGCAATCAGTTGGATGAGTAAACAATCTGTAGTGGCACTATCAACTACAGAGGCAGAATACATGGCAGCCACTCATGCAAGCAAGGAAGCAGTTTGGTTGCAGAGATTGTGTTCAAGTATGGGGTTAGTACAGGGAGCTATAAGAATAGACTGTGACAGCCAAAGTGCAATTTTCTTGGCAAAGAACCCTGCTTATCATTCAAAGACAAAGCACATTGATGTTCAGTATCACTTTGTGAGGGATATGATAGAAGACAGAAAGGTGTTGCTAGTAAAGGTGGACACTTTGAAGAATACTGCAGATGCATTGAAAAAATCTGTGAGCTCTGAGAAGTTCTCTTAGTGTAGAGAAGCAATGGGAATCTCAGGGCTGAAAAAAAAATGACTAAGCTCTCGTGTGGCCCCTGTGGAAAGAAAACAACAAGTGGGAGATTGTTAGGCTGTGTTATATTCTTTCCACATAGTTAATAGGGGGTTTGAAGGGCACCCATAACCCCACTTTATGGGGTCCGGGGCAGCGCCCCGGAAAATTTTGGTTTTGGACCATATGTTAGGTTGGGCGGACCCACTTATGGTTTTGTGCATGATTTTCGCACATGTTTTTTGGACGCGATGGTTTTCGGTCCATGGTATTGGATGCGATGGATTTCGGTCCATGGTATTGGATGCTTCGGCATGTATAAATATCTATTGTAACATTGAAAGGAACATAATGAAAAATCAAGCTGGTAGTCCCGATTTTGGGATCCAAGGAAAAATCTCTGTGCATATGTGTTTTATGGGTTATGCTCTCGCATTGTTTATTTTCTTTGTTTAAGAATTCGTATGCAGGTAATTTCTATACAGGGTTAAAACCTACACACTGGTTGAGTGAATGTTTTTGGTATACGTACATTTGTATATGGATGTAAATATTGCCACGAGTTGTGTTATAAAGCTCCAATAAGCGGTAGGGGTGTCATGTTGTTATAGTTGTTATGTTGTTATGTGTCATGTTGGTTTGCTTCTCAATAGGTAAATCATTGAAAATATTGCATCAAGCTAAGTTATAAAGCTCCATGGGGAGTATGTTTTACTCCTCAACAGTCTTGTTGGTTGTAAGTGTCATTGAACACTGAGGATGGTGTTCCCCCAAGGGGGAGGGTTCTGTAACAACCCTAGTCAAAATTCCATATAGTAAAGTTAATAAAAGCAAAATAATAACCAAAATCATGGGACACATATTCCAAGTTGAATGTTGGGAAAAACATCCTAGTGTGGGTGTTCATTTGGTTTATTATGGCTAAGGAAAATGGAAAAGGTAATAGAAAATGCTTTGAGAAGGAATGAGGTATTAATTGGCATGCTATTTATGAAAATAACGGAAATTAGAAGAAAAGGAAGGTGAAAGGTCATAGGTTGCATGTGAGGAGGGAAATGAAGGAAAATAATGGAAAATTGAAGAAAGTAGAGGCCTCATTAATAAAAAGGCTTCTGAGGATCAGTTGGCACCTTTTTGTCAGTTCGGTTTTGGAGCTATCTCTATTCTCTCTCTCACTCTCACTCTTGCACACTTAGAGTTTTCTCTTAGCACTCTAGCATTGGATCAAGGAAAGAAAAGGAAGGATCAAGAAGGCAAAGAAAAGAAAATATCAAGCAAGGAAGATCATAATTTAGTAGCTACAATGGGATTATTTGTAGGTATTGATTTGCATGTGTGATTTCTTTGCTATATTTAGCATACATGGTACATGCATGTGTGTAATTAATTCTCTTAATGTCATTGGAATGGGTTTTTCCAGGTGTGACAGTGTTCTTCAACGTTGTCTTTCCATTTCTAGATAGTCATGGTGTGATGGGTTCTATGGTATTTGGTTGAGCTAGATTGTCAGATGGTTTCGAAACTGAGTGAGGTAGTCTCTGAAAGAAAGAACACAAGGCCTAGGAATCCCTGGACCAGAGAAGGTGGGATTATGGTAAATTTGGATTTTATGTGCCTTGATGGGTCGAGGAATCCTTAACCAGTGAATGTATAGATATACGGTAAATCCTAGAGATGTGTGCCCTCAAACCGGCTTAGGAATCCTCGACTGGTGAATGATGGGGTATACAATAAAGCCTGGAGGGTGGAGTCTTGATTAGGCCTAGGATTCCTTGACTGTTATATGACGGGATATACGACAAAGCCAAGAGACTAGGAGACATGAAAATTCCTCATGGTGTAGGTGGAGAAATCTAGTGGCATCCATGCTTGTTTAGGGCCTAGTGATCTGATGAGGATTGTGGTAAAGCCTGTGGAAACCTGGTTTGTTTTGGTTTTGAGTCCCACATTCATGCTTAAAATATGGAACGAGGGTGATTGGATGTAAGAAAGATTTGGTTCAATCAATATATGGTCAGGTGGTTTGTGGAAGTCCCAAACTTAGTTGGCTTTTGCATTCATTAATAAGAGCTCTTTCTCCTTAGTATTTCATGTGTAAATCTACTGGCTTATATGTGTATTGTATGGTTGTTGTATCCTTGTTATTTCTATTGGTTATATGTGGATTATGAATATGTTTTATGACAAACTTGATGCGTGAATCTCATCATGTTTAGATTTGCAAATGAATGTACAATGAATATATGACCTAATAGATGATAATGCAACTATTTTGATATGGCAACAATGCCTCTTTACGAATCTTAGACAAGTATGAGACCCTTATGTTCAGATATGTTATTATGACCTATGGATTGCATATTTTTGACATGTTTGGAAAAATTCTTGTCATGGCTAGTGGGGGTCCAGTCAAGTCTTTACTCAAATGTTTGCATTGGTACCTTTGTTTCAATTTCATTTATCATTCCTGAAAGTTTCATGAAATTTTGGGCAGTGGCCTAAGTCCTGGCCCTGAAAAGGTGGCACAAAATCTGGGGTTGTTGGCTCAGAACTGCTTGGAAAATTCCACCCTTGCTAGCATGCCTTGTTGTGGGAGTGTCTGGAAGGATTTGGCCACATGAATTCCTTTTCATGGGAGCCACTTAGGCTCTAAGACAATAAAAATATAATTTGTCTCAGGAGTTAAGCATCTGGAAGGGTTGGTTACCTCCTGAAGGGTCTATAGCTCTCGGGGAAGGTCAGTTTGGTTGTGTTTTTTCGGTTCCACTTCCCTGACTGTACTTGGAGAGTTGAATCACACCATAGTATCCTCTCATCACATGATACAGAAATACAATTGTGAAAATATTAATTTCAATCTCAAGGAGATGAGTCCAGTATGGATGGTTGGTTCTTTGGAGTTTTAACTACTCAAATGCAAGAAAATGCCCAAAAGGTCCAAAATTTTGTTCTACATCATTGATGCATTAATTGTCATACACTAGAATATTGTAGAGGAGTGACGACAGATGAGTATTCAATGTAGTAGACAAAATCAATGGTAGATCCCTATGTGTATGCAATACTCTTGCAGATTGCCTAGTTTTAAACTCTGTTAAGGAAGAAGCTAACCCTTACTTTTGCTGCAATTTTTCTCTAGGTCTCAATGCCATTTTCTTAGTTTTCAGTGCATTACTATATTGTAGGGGGATTTCAAGCAACACCTAATTATTAGCAGCTTTCTAATAGATCCTATACTCAAGAGATTTTTTTTCTCCTTCTTGTAGATCTTCCTCTAGATTTGGTAATGCGTTATTGGTTCTCTTCCAAAGTTGAAGCACTTTTCTCTTCTCATCAAGAAGGGTATGCTGGTGGACATAAATGATTTCCATAGCCTCCTCTTTATCTTCCATGTCTGCCCAACATGCCCTACCCTTTTTGAATGGGGAAGGGAAAGAGTTTAGTGTTGTTTTCCTTCGCCCTGCATGATTTCCTAATTTTGGGGGCGAGATCGGCCACATTAGATCTATGAGGGTGTAGGGTGATTCTTTGACTAGGGATGATGGAGCTTGCTAAACTGCTTTAGGTACTTGGGGTTTGAGTCAAGGTTGACCTCGTTAAATAGTAGTGGTTTTGGGCACATGGTATAGTGTACCCATGGTATTATTGTCCGTGGTATTGCATGTAATGGAGCCTATAAAAGGTTGGGAATAATTCATTGTAATGTAGGCCTGGAGGTGAGCGGTGAAGGCTCACTTGGCCGGATTGGCCAAGGTTTTGGCCAATGATAATGAGATCTCATTAGGTTGGGTTTTTCCCCGGTTTTGGGGTTTTCCTGGATAAATATTATGTGTATAATATTTATGTGTATTATTGCCGGTTATTTTATTATTCCTCTCTGTAAATCTCGGTAAATATCAATAATTATTTATCTCTCTGCCGTAAATTTCTTAACAACTGGTATCAGAGCTAAGTTGGCTTCAAAAGGACATTTTTTGTTGCCAAGGGTTTGTATTGGCCTGGTAGATAGAGAGATAATTGAGTTTTTCTTGCAGATCTGGATCAAAAGTGATAGATTGTCAATCAAAGCTACACACTATTGGGTCATGAGAGATTTAGTCTTGCAGATCTGGATCAAAAGTGATAGATTGTGAATCAAAGCTACACACTATTGGGTCATGAGAGATTTAGTGGATGAGGAGGATAAGTGCACGTGGATTAATTATTTGATGAACCATGTACCTAAAAATAATGCCTAGATAATTGGCAGTTAAAGCAGCTGGTGACTCATGTAATTTGGTAGGTGGGTTCTTTTTATATGGAAATTGATGTCATATATACAAAGACGACAACAAGGGTAAACAATTTTTTTTTATTATAATGGAGTGAAATTTTTAATTTGCATGTAAATGGGCATACTGCTATAAGACCTAGTAAGGCATGTGTACCCCTGGGTAATTACCGATAAATTTTGGGTTAGACATAGGTAATAGGGGGATGTCAGGTTAACAGATCCCAGGTAAAAACTTTGAAGGGAGTAAGGGCTAGAGTGAGCGGGATTGTCTCATTTAGTAGGTTTTGGATGGATTTAGTCAAGGAACCCCAAGTCAAGTTTAAGGGGGGAATTATTAGGTAAAATTGACTTGTGGTTTGAGTCAAGGTTGACCTCGTTAAATAGTAGTGGTTTTGGGCACATGGTATAGTGTACCCATGGTATTATTGTCTGTGGTATTGCATGTAATGGAGCCTATAAAAGGTTGGGAATAATTCATTGTAATGTAGGCCTGGAGGTGAGCGGTGAAGGCTCACTTGGCTGAATTGGCCAAGGTTTTGGCCAATGCTAATGAGATCTCATTAGGTTGGGTTTTTCCCCGGTTTTGGGGTTTTCCTGGATAAATAGTATGTGTATAATATTTACGTGTATTGTTGCGGGTTATTTTATTATTCCTCTCTGTAAATCTCGGTAAATCTCAGTAATTATTTATCTCTCTGCCATAAATTTCTTAACAATTGGTATCAGAGCTAAGTTGGCTTCAGAAGGACATTTTTTGTTGCCAAGGGTTTGTATTGGCCTGGTAGATAGAGAGATAACTGAGATTTCTTAACAATTGGTATCATAGCTAAGTTGGCTTCAGAAGGACATTTTTTGTTGCCAAGGGTTTGTATTGGCCTAGTAGATAGAGAGATAATTGAGTTTTTCTTGTAGATTTGGATCAAAAGTGATAGATTGTGAATCAAAGCTACACACTATTGGGTCATGAGAGATTCAGTGGATGAGGAGGATAAGTGCACGTGGATTAATTATTTGATGAACCATGTACCTGAAAATAACGCCTAGATAATTGGCAGTTAAAGCGGCTGGTGACTCATGTAATCCGGTAGGTGGGTTCTTTTTATATGGAAATTGATGTCATATATACAAAGACAACAACAAGGGTGAACAAAAAAAAGATTATTATAATGGAGTGAAATTTTTAATTTGCATGTAAATGGGAATACTGCTATAAGACCTAGTAAGGCATGTGTACCCTTGGGTAATTACCGGTAAATTTTGGGTTGATGTCAGGTTAACAAATCCCAGGTAAAAACTTTGAAGGGGGTAAGGGATAGAGTGAGTGGGATTGTCTCACTTAGCAGGTTTTGGATGGATTTAGTCAAGAAACCCCAAGTCAAGTTTAAGGGGGGAATTATTAGGTAAAATTGACTCGGGGTTTGAGTCAAGGTTGACCTCATTAAATAGTAGTGGTTTTGGGCACATGGTATAGTGTACCCATGGTATTATTATCTGTGGTATTACATGTAATGGAGCCTATAAAAGGTCGGGAATAATTCATTGTAATGTAGGCCTGGAGGTGAGCAGTGAAGGCTCACTTGGTCGGATTGGCCAAGGTTTTGGCCAATGCTAATGAGATCTCATTAGGTCGAGTTTTTCCCCGGTTTTGCGGTTTTCCTCCATAAATATTATGTGTATAATATTTACGTGTATTGTTGCAGTTATTTTATTATTCCTCTCTGTAAATCTTGGTAAATCTCAGTAATTATTTATCTCTCTGCCGTAAATTTCTTAACAAACTGCACTCACTTTTGGAGTTTCCTGGCTGATTAAACAATGCTATTTTGTTGCCCCATCCTACTAGATGTGTTTCCTCTGACGGTTTTTTAGTCTGTCGGTTCTCTTAACGCAACATTTTATTTATCAAATCCTTTATGGCATGCTCCCAGTTGGTTTTTGTATGTATATTCAACTTATGGTCCAACAACAAATCCAAACATACGTCTTTTAATTCTACTATCCTTAACCATAGGATTCTGGCCTCAAGATGTATACTGCAAGAAAGGAATGTGTGAAAGGATTGCTTACATTCTTTTATATATTATTATTTATTTGCATGTATATTTGTAACATGATAACAATTTAAAATACATAATTGTTTTCCTTTCATGAAATTCGTAATGCTTCATCTTTGCTTCCTGTTTTGTTAGATTTGTTGTCCCATTGCATTGGATGGACTCTATGCTCATTTAATTTCTTCTACAAGGTTAACATTTTATTTACAAATTTTCCTTCACCGTGAATGAATGGGTTGAATGAATATATTTGATTGGTTATTTGGATATTTTAATATGTAACATGTAAAGGTGCAGCAAGGAGTTAAATGGGTTGAATGAATATATTTGATTGGTTATTTGCATATTTTAATATGTAACATGTAAAGGTGCACCAAGGAGTTAAATAGATTTTAGTGCTGAATGAAAATTCTCATAAATTATTAAACTTTAGTTGAATAAAATAGATTTTAGTGTTGAATGAATTTGCTCATAAATAATTAAACTTTAGTTGAATATGATAATATATTTAGTTGGCTATAAGTTAATATATTTAATTGGTGATTGCATGTGTTAGTATGCATACATTTTTATAATACATAACCCATGCTCATGTTAATATAATGTATGTGTATGCTTATAAAGTTTATGACTTTTAGGTGAAGGGACAAAAAATTCGATTTGAAAAGGCTCTTTACATCATATATTTTGTAGATTCGACAAATTATTTGTTATATCAATCTTTTTCTTAGCAAATTCTTTGTTATATTATTTGTTTTTAAAGGATCTTTATGGTCATAATATGATATTTTTTTTAGGTTTTATTTTTAGTGTTATTCATTAATTGATTAACATGTTTAGTAAACAGAAATTTATCCTAATCAAATATTATTTGAACAATTCTATAGACTTAAGCTATGAGTCAATTACAACTCAAACTTATCATGTTTACAAAACACAAATTTGTTTGAGTTAAGTCTTATTTGAACAATTCCATAGACTTTAGTTGTAATCGTTTGCTAGATAAGTTACAAGTCAATTGCTAATTTAACCTATTTTTGTGTGGTTTTAGAGCTTTCACTACCTACAATTTCCTTAGGTTCTTTGTGTTTACCCAATCCAATCCTAATTTCCCTATAAAGATCTACTCAACAAATAAGTTTTGATTATTTTTCACTTCACCTTTCCCCTTAACTCATGCTCTCCAAAAAAATTACCACCTTTAAATGGCTCCAAATTTTGCTTCTCATAACTACTCAATATATGATTCTTCCTGATATGTAACACCTCCCTTATTTACAAAATTATTATTATTATGTTGTTAATGATGTCAAACCATGTCATATGATATGATGATACTCAATAAATATGAGATGTTATAATTAAGAAAATACTTTTGGTGGTAATCACATATGAGAAGTATTTTCTTAATTGTTCAATATGGATCACAGAAGCTTGAATTCAGAGATGTTATAATGTTCAGATCTTCTTAAACAATGAAAAAAATTGCTCGATTACCATAGCAACAACTCTTTCCATTTCTTATTGCTTATATCAAGGTTTTGAATCTCTTTCCACGATCATGTTTGAGCAACCTTAAGTAAAAAAAAAAATTCAACAATGTGATCCATTAATAAATTATTTAGACACCTTCCTAATCCTTAAAAAAAGTTATTGAATATTTCTATATCTAGACTTTGGATGACATCATCAACTCCTACCGCTTTTTAATCTACATGTATATCTAAAAATTGTCCTAAAAATCAGATATAATAGTGCATATTAAAAAAACATAATAACAAAAAATTTATAGAAAACATTTCCACATTCTATTATGAGAGAGAGGCCATCAAGGCCCCTTCTTATTAACTTAATTACAAATAGTTTTGTTTTGGAAGCATCATTGTTTTCCTTTTTTATGTTTCCCAACTAATGTTCATGAAAAAGTAAATACATATTTTAGAAACATCACATACATTTATTATATGTTTCTTTCCTCAATATGAGTTTCCTTAGCCTTTCTTGGTTATCACATTCTTCCTTGTTTAGAGTTGTCAACGTCCCTTGCTTCCACCACCACTTCCATTTCTGCTACTTATGTCCCATCACTTGTTTTTTGTTTTCTTTTTCAATTAGGAGAGGAGGAAGTAGTAGGGGAAGAATAAGTGAAGGACTTGGAAGGAGAGAGACTGTGAATTGATTCTCTTGAGGACTTGCAAAGGATGGATAATCAATATATCATTTCAGCTAATTGGAATTGAAATCAAAATTGTAAAATGCGGAGAAATAGTATTTGCAAAGCTTAAGTTATTAGGCAAAGTGTCGAGGGATATCCAGATTTGATGGAGTATAATGTTTGTCACGGTGTTTTGTATTAGAAAATCAACTTACCTAGTATACGTTTAGTAATATAGTTATTCATAGCTTTGTATATAACTAGAAATGAAATATAAATAAAGTAAAGTTGGAGACAAAATTAACATTTACTTAATATTTACTTGGAGACAAGATTAAAATTCAAACTCTAAAGATAAAATCAATTGAAAATTGAACATAACTCTTCATGGCTTATCATGCAATTAGGTCTTCGGGTCCGTAAATTTATATTGGGTCGGAACCTTTAAGTGGTAGGGTTAATATGATGGTTCGGAGATGGCGAGCATGAGATTAATCGTCGACCGTCGGATTGCGATCCTGATCGATAGTCACGATTAAATCGGCCATCGCATATCGGCGCTGGCAGATATTGGAGTGGTGCAGTGGAAAGATTTGGAGAGCCGAACCCGACGAAGTTATAGTTACAGGTATATATTATTTGAGGTCCGTGTATATGTTTCATGTAGATTTTAGCATAATTCCTTTGTTTTTGAGTCAAAATGTTGCCAAGTCGTGGAAGGCGTAGAACATATATTAATGTTTTCGACAGTCAAACATCGGAGTCAAAGGGGTGATGGTATATAAGTAATGTAACCATGGAGTTTCGATAGCCGATAGCGATAAAGGTGGTCCTCATTGAATGTGCCAAGATTGTACCCAAGCGGGGGAAGGTATGATTTGCGTGATTTTCCTTTGGAAATAGTTTAAAGCAGAAATATGTGCCGATAGAGTATTTATGCGAGGATCATATATTAACCAAGGTATAGCAAGGGAAAGGTTATATATGCAGGTTTAAAGGCTTAACTAAGATTTAGAAAGGTTTTAACGACCCCGATAGAAATGAGTGAGGAAGGTTGTTATAAAAGGGTTGAACGAATGTTATGAAGGGTTCTAATGTCCCGATAGAGGGTTTAAAGCGGGGTGATTGAGTTCCGAAACAATGGAACTGTAAAAAGGGGCCTTAACCATCTTTATGTTCGAAGTTTTGACCCGATGGGTCATATAAATTCCTGGGTAATGGATTTATGCACGAATGTGCACACTGTGGGTATGCGCAGGGGAAACCCTGCGTCATTTTGGTATCAGAGCAGAACTGCAATCAGAGCTGAATCATAAATGAAACATTTAATATCAAGCAGAAGAAAACAAGTATATGTGGAAGTTACTGAAAGAATTCATAACAGAGATATTTGGAAAAGATGTGCATGAAGGCAAGGGAGATCATATTCTAATTTGACAAACAAGCAACCAGAGTACAACTAGGAGAATGGAGAAGGACAGTTAAGTTCTTAGAGGCAGGTAAGGCAGAATTAAGCAAATATTTTAGAGACGGGAGAGTCTACAACGATGTTTGGAGAATGGAGATTCACTTAGATGTGAAGAGTGGATGGAGAAATCGTGCAGGTATTGTTTTATTTAATTCTGATTTGATTTGCTGACAAAGGAATAGATTGAAGATTGATGGTTGTAGCTAATGAGTATCTCATCAAAAGGAGATCAAGCCTTAAGAAGCAGTAATGAAAGAAACTATTAATGATTCTCAGTGGAAGAAAAATCAGCAAATGAGGAATTGTTGTTGATAGTTAATCTTTACCAAGATAAAGCCGGAGGATTGGAAGAAAGAGTCAGATTCTAAATCTGATTGATAGTAGTTGAATATTCAGAGTTTGTGCAGTGGAAGCATAAATATTTGCTGAAACATATTTACAAGAATGGTGAGATTCTGAAGGTAGTTGAAGGTATGCAGTTTTGTCTAATGATTAGCAGATATGGAATGAATGAAATTTTATAGTAAGATTACAGTAGTTAAACTGTGAGAGGGATGTTTGTAAGTTTTTGAACTAACAAAGTCTGAAGAACAGCTGAAAGCTAGTGGAAAGGACAGTCCATTCAAAAGTACAAGAAAATGGAAGGACAAGATCAAATAGAGATCTTAAAGATAAGATAATATGGCTTTATTCTAATTTGATTGAAGATTAGAAGATTGTAGTCTTTGCATTGAAGCAGAAGTATTATTGCGACTCCCAAAAGGAAATTCCACAGAGGATGTGGGTAGAATTGCCAAGAGATAAAGGAAGCTGGTGAAAGTTTCTAAGTGAAAACAGAGATGTGGAAGAACCTTGAGGAATTCCAACAGAGATTGGATAAAGAGGACAATTGTGTTCTTAGAAGATGCAGATGAGTTGAAGCCTAGAAGGTGCAAACAGAAGTGCCCAAAGGAGGTTCCAGAGATAGAGAACCAATTTCTTGCCAAAAGACTGAGTGAGGAGAGCTTGGTGAGGTAAGTGGCAACAGGACAAGACTTGCTGTTGAAGAGGCTTTAGTGCAACTCATAGTAAAGTGAGTGAGGAACTCATAGAGATGGAGAGGATGATGACTAGTGACAATCATAATAGGGGTTTTGAAAGAGACCACAACAGAGGACAAAAGGAGAAGGATGCCAAGGCAAATGGCATACAGAGACAGTTAAGCAAAGAGGAATATGACAGGGAGAAGGATGAGATAGCAGTTCAACTTGAAGTGTTAATGGAGATGTTGCAAAGAAATGAAGCAGACCAGAAGCATGGTTGTGTCATGAGAAAGAAGGTGAAGTGGAAGAGGCTACAAGAGAAGAGGAATCAATAGGTGAATATGCAGTTGATGAAGGAACTAAGGGAACTTGAATAGGTTATAGATGCCAAACAAAGGATAGAGAAGCTTGAAAGAGTTGAGCTACAACAAAAGGAAGATGCTGAAGAAGATGTTGAAGTTTCGATATGCAAACCAGAAAGTGGACCATTACTTTTTGAAAGTGATGAAGAGCTAGAAGAGTTGAATCATATGAATGATTCGAAGCAGCTGGAAGACTTGATGACTGAAGCATCAAATAAGACCGTAAGGTCTTGTGATTTTGAAGCTAATGACTTGTGTATGATTGCAGGTTTAGAAGAAGATAGACAGTCTTTTAAAGCTGTCAAAGATGTGAAAGAGTACCTTCCAGAAGATAAAAGTTTTGAAGCAGAATATGACAAAGAGCCTGGGAAAGAATAAGTTCACTATAGTGACAAATGCTGGAAGAAATCATTGAAATAGATGATGAGAAGGGGAGACTGGCTGACAGTCTCAAGAGTTCTTTGAGTTTGGATCAGCATACTGATATGCTAACAGAAGAAGAGAAATCAACACAACATAATAAAGTGTTGCTAAAGGGAAAAGAGGTACAGAGACCTTATATTTTTTATTATAGTGATTGTCTTATAATTGAAGATGTTGTTGTAGAAGCTAGAACATATTTGGCATAGGTGGATAGCCAAATGGAAGAAGAAGAGGAAGAACATCTATTGAAGGATGTCAAGAAAGACTTAGCAGAGGAAGAAGGACCATGTGATAATGAGACAATAAAAAATGAGGAAATGGAAGATTATGTAAAAGTTCCAAAGTTCACTTCAAGTAAAATCATTGAGTTATATAGAGAATTAGACTTTCAAAGGAGAAAGTTGGAAGAGCAGAGGATGAATGTCCAGGATAGATTGCTGAAGAAGGATGACAAAGAAGTTGTCATAAATAATAATCAAGAAGAAGTTGATAGAGGTAGAAACCAGAAGTAGGAAATTGTTCTAAAAGACAATGTGGCAGCAACAGAAAAGGTGCAAAACAAAAGTAGAGAAGAAGGTAAAAAGGAAAAGGAAACAATCATATTAAGTGAAGAACCAGCAAGGAGAAGAGTTCAACAATCAAGAGATGGAAACAATTAGCAGACAGAGGATATACTGGATAGAGAGATTGAGTTGATAAGAAGATTAATGATGAAAGTATCTCAGAGAAAGACAACAACAAGAAAGAAGAAGAGTAACAACAAGAAGAAGACAGTAGCATACTATGAGAGCAGAGCAAGTGGAGCATTACAACATAAAGTATGGAGACTTGGAGAACAGTAACAGATAACAACAGCAATAGAGCAATTGACAAGCAAGGACAGATTACAAAATAAATTTTGGGAATCAGGAGGAAACAATTATCCAAACTTATGACCAGGTGGTCATAAATTTTCTTACATGGGGAGTCTGATGCAGGAGTATCTAGCTCAATATTATCATTGTATTCTAGTAGAAATAGGGGGTCTTGTATTTCAAGGAAGTTGGTTTCCTAAGTATTGGATTTATGTAATTATTTAATGTTTTGAGTGATTTTAATGAGAGTAGGAATTAATTGAATATTGTGAGGCTTTATTGTAAATGTTCCCAAATATAGGAGAACATGAGAGATTTAGGATAGTTGAGAGATTGAGGGATTGAGAATTGATTGTAAATCCTAGATTAGGAGTTAGTTCATGATTTTGTGGATTTGAGAGAATCCTTAGGGATGAGAAAGAGATTTTAGGAAGGAGGTTGAGGAGTTCATGGATCTAAACCAGAAATTGGTTTAGAATCCCTTTGTATAAATATAAGCCAAAAAGGCATGAACAGGGGTTAGAAATCGAGACAGAGAGAGAGATTAGATATTTATTTATTGTTTGTAAGCCTACGGGCAGATGATGGATCAGAGGCCATTAAATTAGAAGATCAGGCCGAGTAGACATAGAGAGTCTCATTTTGTAACTATGCATTGATTTATATACATGTACAGAGATTTAATCCCAGATTGAATAAGTGTTAGTATCAAATTGTGGAAGATGAGCGAATTATATTATTATGTATAATATATATATGTGTAGGCAAAGTGTAGCGATTACACAGAGGAAGACATGACGAGGAGGATCATAATGGATTGTTAAATCCATTATAATGATCAAAGCCAAAGCTTAGGAGGGAGTGTGTGGTTAATAATACTGAGAGACCAAACCTTTGAAGGAAGCAGAACCCACAGAAACACTGAAGAAACAACGTAATCACAAGAAAATAGAATAGTGGAGAGTGAAGAATTGATACTCAGTAGTCTTTGGATCTTGAAGATCGACGACCCAGAGTAAATCGCAAGATTGAATCGGTGGAGTGAGTCAGTCGGGATCGCATCGCATATTCCACAGGGTGGAATGCGATTGTGACATGCGATCTATAGCTGGACCCGAAATCTATGAAATGTAACCCATAAAGTCCTCGGGTCCATAAAGTTATATCGGGTCGGAACCTTTAAGTGGCAAGGTTAATACCATGGTTCAGCGATGGTGAGCGTGTGATTAATTGTCGATCGTTGGATCGCGATCCTGATCGATGGTCATGATTAAATCGGCCATCGCATATCGGCGCTGGTGATATCGGAGTGGCGCAGTGGAAAGATTTGGAGAGCCAAACCCGACGAAGTTATAGTTACGGGTATATATTATTTTAGGTTCGTGTATATGTTTCACGCAGAGTTTAGCGTAATTCCTTTGTATTTGAGTCAAAACGTTGCTGAGTCATGGAAGGCGTAGAACATATATTAATGTTTCCGATAGTCAAACATCGAAGTCGGAGGGGTGATGTTATATAAGTAATGTAACCATGGAGTTCCGATAGCCGATAGCGATAAAGGTGGTCCTCGTTGAATGTGCCAAGATCGTACCCAAGCGGAGGAAGGTATGATTTGCGTGATTTTCCTTTGGAAATAGTTTAAAGCGGAACTATGTGCCGATAGAGTATTTATGTGGAGATCATATATTAACCAAGGTATAGCAAGGGAAAGGTTATATATGCGGGTTTAAAGGCTTAACTAAGATTTAGAAGGTTTTAACAGTCCCGATAGAAAGGAGTGAGGAAGGCTATAATAAAAGGGTTGAACGAATGTTATGAAGGGTTCTAATGTCCTGATAGAGGGTTTAAAGTGGGGTGATTGAGTTCCGACACAATGGAACTAGAAAAAGGGGCCTTAACCATCTTTATGTTCGAAGTTTTGACCTGATGGGTCATATAAATTCCTGGGTAATGGATTTATGCATGAATGTGCACACTGTGGGTATGCGCAGGGGAGTCATTTTGGTATCAGAGCAGAACTGCAATCAGAGTTGAATCATAAATGAAACATTTAGTATCAAGCAGAAGAAAGCAAGTATGTGTGGAAGTTACTGAAAGAATTCATTGCAGAGATATTTGGAAAAGATGTGCATGAAGGCAAGGGAGATCATATTCTAATTTGACAGACAAGCAACCAGAGTACAACTGGGAGAATGGATAAGAACAGTTAAGTTCTTAGAGGCAGGTAAGGCAGAATTAAGTAGAGATTGCAGAGACAGGGAGAGTCTACAACAATGTTTGGAGAATGGAGATTCACTCGGATGTGAAGAGTGGATGGAGAAATCGTGCAGGTATTGTTTTATTTAATTCTGATTTGAGTTGCTGACAAAGGAATAGATTGAAGATTGATTGTTGCAGCTAATGAGTATCTCAGCAAAAGGAGATAAAGCCTTAAGACGCAGCAATGAAAGAAATTGTTAATGATTCTGAGTGGAAGAAAACTCAGCAAAGGAGGAATTGTTGCTGATAGTTAAGCTTTACCAAGATAAAGCCGGAGGATTGGAAGAAAGAGTCAGATTCTAAATCTGATTGACAGTAGTTGAATATTCAGAGTTTGTGCAGTGGAAGCATAAAGATTTGCTGAAACAGATTTACAGAAATGGTGAGATTCTGAAGGTCGTTGAAGGTATGCAGTTTTGTCTAATGATTAGCAGATATGGAATGAATTAAATTTTATAGTAAGATTACAATAGTTAAACTGTAAGAGGGATGTTTGTAAGTTTTTGAAGTAACAGAGTTTGAAGAACAACTGAAAGCTAGTGGAAAGGACAGTCCATTCAAAAGTGCAAGCGAATGGAAGGACAAGATCAGACAGAGATCTTGAAGGTAAGATGATATGGTTTTATTCTAATTGTTTGAAGATTAGAAGATTGTAGTCTTTGCATTGAAGCAGAAGTATTATTGCAACTCCCAAAAGGAAATTCCACAGAGGATGTGGGTATAATTGCCAAGAGATAAAGAAGTTGGTGAAAGTTTCTAAGTGAAAACAAAGATGTGGCAGAACCTTGAAGAATTCCAACAAAGATTGGATAAAGAGGACAATTGTGTTCTTAGAAGATGTAGATGAGTTGAAGCCTAGAAGGAGCAAAGAGAAGTGCTCAAAGGAGGTTCCAGAGATAGAGAACCAATTGCTTGCCAAAAGACTGAGTGAGGAGATCTTGGTGAGGTAAGTGGCACTAGGACAGGATTTGTTGTTGAAGAGGCTTTAGTGGAACTCATAGTAAAGTGAGTGAGGAACTCATAGAGATGGAGAGGATGATGACTAGTGACAGTCATAAGAGGGGTTCTGAAAGAGACCACAATAGAGGACAAAAGGAGAAGGATGCCAAGGCAAATGGCATATAGAAACAGTTAAGCAAAGAGGATTATGACAAGGAGAAGGTTGAGATAGCAGTTCAACTTGAAGTGTTAACGGAGATGTTGCAAAGAAATGAAGCAGACCAGAAGCATGGTTGTGTCATGAGAAAGAAGGTGAAGTGGCAGAGGCTACAAGAGAAGAGGAATCAACAGGTGAATATGCAGTTGATGAAGGAACTAAGGGAACTTGAATAGGTTATAGATGCCAAACAGAGGATAGAGAAGCTCAAAAGAGTTGAGCTACAGGAAAAGGAAGATGTTGAAGAAGATGTTGAAGTTTCGATATGTGAACTAGAAAGTGGACCATTACTTTTTGAAAGTGATGAAGAGCTAGAGGAGTTGAATCATATGAATGATTTGAAGTAGCCAGAAGACTTGCTGACTGAAGCATCAAATAATACCGTAAGGTCTTGTGATTTTAAAACTAATGACTTGTGTATGATTGCAGGTTTTGAAGAAGATAGACAGTCTTTTAAAGCTGTCAAAGATGTGAAAGAGTAATTTCCAGAAGATGAATGTTTTGAAGCAGAATATGACAAAGAGGCTGGGAAAGAATCTGTTCACTACAGTGGACAAATGCTGGAAGACATCATTGAAATAGATGATGAGAAGAGGAGACTAGCTGACAGCCTCAAGAGTTCTTTGAGTTTGGATCAACATACTGATATGCTGACAGGAGAAGAGAAATCAACGCAACATACTGAAGTGTTGCTAAAGGGAAAAGAGGTACAGAGGCCTTATATTTTTTATTATAATGATTGTCTTATAATTGAAGATGTTGTTGCAGAAGCTGGAACATATTTGGCACAGGTGGATAGCCAAATGGAAGAAGAAGAGGAAGAACATCTACTGAAGGATGTCAAGAAAGATTTAGCAGAGGAAGAAGGACCATGTGATAATGAGACAATAACAAATGAGGAAATGGAAGATTATGTAAAATTTCCAAAGTTCACTCCAAGTAAAATCATTGAGTTATATAGAGAAGTAGACTTTCAAAGGAGAAAGCTGGAAGAGCAGAGGAAGAATGTCTAGGATAGATTGCTGAAGAAGGATGACGAAGAAGTTGTCATAAATAATAATCAAGAAGAAGTTGACAGATGCAGAAAACAGAAGCAGGAAATTGTTCTAAAAGACAATGTGGCAGCAGCAGAAAAGGTGCAAAACAACAGTAGAGAAGAAGGTAAAAAGGAAAAGGAAAAAATCAGATTAAGTGAAGAACCAGCAAGGAGAAGAGTTCAGCAATCAAGAGATGGAAACAATCAGCAGACAGAGAATATACTGGACAGAGAGATTGAGTTGATAAGAAGATTAATGATGAAAGTATCTCAGAGAAAGACAACAACAAGAAAGAAGAGGAGTATCAAGAAGAAGAAGACAATAGCAGAATATGACAACAGAGCAAGTGGAGCATTACAACATAAAGTATGGAGACCTGGAGAACAGAAACAAACAATAGCAGCAATAGAGAAAATGACAAGCAAGGACAGATTGCAAAATAAAGTTTGGGATCTAGGAGGAAACACTTATCCAAACTTATGACCAATTGGTCATAAATTTTCTTACATGGGGAGTCTGATCCAGGAGTATCCAGCTGAATATTATCATTATATTCTAGTAGAAATAGGGGATCTTGTATTTCAAGGAAGTTGGTTTCCTAAGTATTGGATTTATGTAATTATTTAATGTTTTGAGTGATTTTAATGAGAGTAGGAATTAATTGAATATTGTGAGGCTTTGTTGGAAATGTTCCCGAATATAGGAGAACATGAGAGATTTAGGATAGTTGAGAGATTGAGGGATTGAGAATTGATTGTAAATCCTAGATTAGGAGTCAGTTCATGATTTTTTGGATTTGAGAGAATCCTTAGGGATGAGAAAGAGATTTTAGGAATGAGGTTGAGGAGTTCATGGATCTAAACCAGAAATTGGTTTAGAATCCCTTTGTATAAATATAAGCCAAAAAGGCATGAACAGGGGTTAGAAATCGAGACAGAGAGAGAGATTAGATATTTAGTTATTGTTTGTAAGCCTACGAGTAGATGATGGATGAGAGGCCATTAAATTAGAAGATCAGGCCGAGTAAACACAGAGAGTCTCATTTTGTAACTATGTATTGATTTATATATATGTACAGAGATTTGATCCCAGATTGAATAAGTGGTAGTATCGAAGTGTGGAAGATAAGAGAATTACATTATTCTGTATAATATATATATGTGCAGGCGAAGTGTATCGATTACACAGAGGAAGGCATGCTGAGGAGGATAATAATGGATTGTTAAATCCATTAGAATGATCGAAGCCAAAGCTCAGGAGGGAGTGCGCGGTTAATAATACTGAGAAACCAAACCTTTGAAGGAAGCAAAACCCATAGAAATGTTGAAGAAACAGTGTAATCACAAGAAAACATAATAGTGGAGAGTGAAGAATTGATACTCAGTAGTCGTTGGATCTTGAAGATTGACGACCCAGAGTAAATCGAAAGACTGAATCAGCAGAGTGAGTCAGTCAGGATCGCATCGCATATTCCACAGGGTGGAATGTGATTACGACATGCGATCTATAGCCAGAGCCGAAACCTATGAAATGTAACCCATAAATTCCTTAGGTCTGTAAAGTTATATCGGGTTGGAACCTTTAAGTGGCAGGGTTAATACCATGGTTCAGCGATGGTGAGCATGCGATTAATTGTCGACCATCGGATCGCGATCCTAATTGACGGTCACGATTAAATCGGCCATCGCATATCGGCGCTGGCGGATATCAGAGTGTCGCAGTGGAAAGATTTGGAGAGCCAGACCCGATGAAGTTATAGTTATGTGTATATATTATTTGAGGTCCACGTATATGTTTCACACAGAGTTTAGCGTAATTCCTTTGTATTTGAGTCAAAATGTTGCCGAGTCGTGGAAGGTGTAGAACATATATTAATGTTTCCGACAGTCAAACATTGAAGTCGGAGGGGTGACAGTATATAAGTAATGTAACCATGGAGTTCTAATAGCCGATAGCGATAAAGGTGGTCCTCGTTGAATGTCCAAGACCATACCCAAGCAGAGGAAGGTATGATTTGCGTGATTTTCCTTTGGAAATAGTTTAAAGCGGAAATATGTGCCGATAGAGTATTTATGCGGGGATCATATATTAACCAAGGTATAGCAAGGGAAAGGTTATATATGCGGGTTTATAGGCTTAACTAAGATTTAGAAAGGTTTTAACAGTCTCGATAGAAAGGAGTGAGGAAGGCTGTAATAAAAGGGTTGGATGAATGTTATGAAGGGTTCTAATGTCCCGATATAGGGTTTAAAGTGGGGTGATTGAGTTCCAAAAAAATGGAACTGTAAAAAGGGGCCTTAACCATCTTTATATTCGGAGTTTTGACCTGATGGGTCATATAAATTCCTGGGTAATGGATTTATGCACGAATGTGCACACTGTGGGTATGCGTAGGGGAAACCCTGCGTCATATATATATATATACAAGAATGTGAATTTTTATTGTTATTTATAATGCTTGTATTATTTTTGGAGAAATAAATTATGTGTCAGAATTTGGAATGTCCATTGTGAGTGGACACTCCACCCATAATGAGGGACAATAAAAGTTATAGAATGATATCAAAGGAAAGTGTTAGAGTTTGAATTTATAGAGAAATTAATAACTTATTTTAACTAACATATCAAATTCCCCTTGGTAAACCCCTCTCTAACACCCTCCTAATATGTTCTGACTTCTATTCCTACTACTGTCATAATTCTATCCTACACAAATTTAGACCCTCCAACCATCCAACTCTTGGATAAGGGCTTTAGTTTTTCCGTCTCCCCTCTTTTTGTTTCTACAGAAAATGTTCTTTGTTCTATCAAGTTTATAACTCATTATTGTCGACTACGTGAAATTGAAGAAATTCAACAAGGATGTGTTAGAATTCTTTGTTGTTCTAAACCCCCTAAATTAAATTTTTCCCAAGAAGAATTTAAATCCATTTTTTGTATAAGTGACAACCCCAATATAATTATATTAAAATCTTATAAAGGAAATGCTACAATTCTCATAAATACTTCTCACTATGAATCCTAGGTAACTAACCTTCTCTCAACCTCTTCATATAAATGCCTCCCTGAAACCCTATCAATTCCATTACCACCTTAGTTGATGATACATTCATTGTTCGTCCTCTAACCACCCTTCTCTAACCTCTATCTTCAACCATCTAAGTAACATCCCCCCCCACATCCAATTTACTATGGAAATCAAGAAAGATATCTTCCTTCCCTTTCTTGACGTCCTTATTATACATCAACCTAATGGTACCCCAACCCATCAAGTCTACAGAAAAAGACCCCCATCGATATATACCTTCATGCCCAATCACACCATCACCCAAAACAAAAATCTATTGTTCTTAAAGCTTTGATCATTCGTGCGATTTGAATCTCTGCCCCCCAGATCATTGGAAAAGAAAGCCCATCTTACAAAATCCTTTAAGGCAAATATGTAGTCATCATCCCAAATTCATAAATATCTTCAATCCACCCACAAATTCTAAATATACTAAGTTTATCCCTCATCCCCCCAACTCCCATATCTGTTCCCTATGTCCAAGGAACTACATACCAAATCTTCAAGATCTTAGCTACAGGGAATATCAAAACCATATTTAAACTCTACAGAAATTTAAATATCTTTTCAAAACTGTCAAATACAAAGTTTACCCATGTTTGGCCCTAGTGTTTACCATATTCGGTGTTTCTATGGCAATTCCCACTTCGAAAAATTTGGAATATGCTTCAAATCCCACCCCAAAGAACATATTGCCAACATGTGTCATAACCATATCTCCAAATCAACTATCACAAAACACTTTCATAACTCCAACTACCTTATCTGTTTTGATGAAACCAAAATTCTCGCTTCAAAACCTTATTACTTTACCTGTATCATTTGGGAAGCCCTTGAAATTGAAAAGCATCATAATAATTTCAATAATGAAGATGATTATGAACTTAGTCACTCCTAGAAACCTATTATTCACCAACTCAATCAATAAAATAACCCCTCTCATTATGTCCTTTGATTGATTTGCTTCCAAATTTTCTCATTACTTGCATTATCCATTAATCTGCTTTCCTTTGTTTCATCTCTTTTTTTCCTCATTACTTGCTTTATTCATCAATCTCCTTTCCTTTACTCTTTCCTCTCCCCTCTCCCTTTTTGGCTTGTCGTTTCTTTTTTCTTTTCCTCTCTAATTTATCTTACACGCCCATGCTTTGTGGTTTATAAGTCATCATTATTACGATGAGAGACATTGTATGAAAGATATGTTGTAATGCATTTTCCTATTATGTTAAACATTTTGACTCGGTCAAATTACATAAAAATAAAAACAAACAAATAAATAAAAATATTAATTATCTTTATAATTATAATTATAATTAATTATAATCAATAATTAAACCAACCTAGGTCCATCTTCACTCCAAATCTACCAAGTGCCAAGAGGGATCACATCTCTTGAGGTGCAAAAGTATTTTAGAGTGAAAAGAGATTTGATCCCTCTTGGTGCTTCGTAGATCTAAAGTTAAGTTGGATCTAGGCTCGTTTAACTAATTTCTCTTCAATCACAAGCTATCTTACTCAATTCTCATTTCTCAAGTTTATATTATTAGCACAACCATATAAATTAAGTGGTTGGTAAATGTCGATAGGGATCAATCCATAATAACCATAAAAACACTTATGTGATACATCTCACATTGCTAAAATTAAAAAATCACAATCCTTAACTAAATTCAAACTTTATTATTATTATTATCCATAATAACCATAAAAACACTTATGTGATACATCTCACATTGCTAAAATTAAAAAATCACAATCCTTAACTAAATTCAAACTTTATTATTATTATTATTATTGATGATAAAAATAATTAATATGTAGGTTCAACATATATACATTTAAAAAAACATGTAACAAGGTTCTTAACTAATCCAGAGTTATGAATGAACGAAATGAAATACATATTTAAAATAGAAAAGATTCTTAACTGATCCAGAGTTATGAATGAACTAAATGAAATACATATTTTAAATAGAAACGAAGAAACAATGAGAAACCTTAAACATCCAAAAACCTAACCGTAGGAAATGAAGGGCCAAAAGCTATGATCCCCAAAGGGATTAGTTTGAACATGAATCATGAAATTTAATAGACATAGTCTAACTTATAGGCAAAATGACCTTTTTTCAAAGCATTTTTTTGGTTAATTTTAATCAAAATATGGTAGAGATTTCTAAACACTTGATTTTAAGTTGTTTAATCTATAGAATTCGAGTGCCCCCGGGTTTTTAAGGTCCTCAATCCATTTATTCATTCAAAAATATATTTTAAACAACAAAAAATCATAATCTTCCTTCAAGATTCTATTGCTAAGGTCCTCAATCTATTTATTCATTCAAAAATATATTTTAAACAAAAAAAAATCATAATCTTGCTTCTTCAGATTCTATTGCTAGATTTAAGTGAAAAAACCATTTCTTTTATGAATTTGACTAGAACCATTTAATATTTATAATTCTTGCGAATTATTCATAAACATAATTTTGTCAAATCATTTATAAACTAAATTTTTGTAACTTAGAAATTATTTAAGTTTCATATTCAAACCAAATTTTTATATATTTATTTACTTTTACAATCAAGGACATGCTTTAGATTCATAATTAGGGTTAAGCATAAGTTTTTCAGAAAGAAAAGCTGAATTGTATTATAATGACTCTGTATAATAGAGCATTCATACAAAATATGAGGACATATGAAATATAATCCATAGGATGAGTCTGAACAGAGCATATAGCCTAGACACAATAGCAGACCTCCCCAGCACCAGCTGGGACCAAAAAACAGAGATAGTTGACGACATAAACAGATACAAACATATGCCAGGATAGATCTTGATGACATAAACAGATATAAACATATGCCAGGACAGATCTTAAAGAGATAGGACAAAAGAAAGGCACAAAAGAAGCCAAAAAAGGGAGATCAAAATCCCGGGATACAAAAGTCCTGAATGATATAGGACTCCCTGCCAACAAAAATCTTTAAGGACCATGCACCAGTTTCCATAAGAAGCGCCTCCTTAGATAGGCAATCCGCTCTCAAATTCCAAACTCTGTAGATATGCTGGATTGTAGACCCTTGCAAACATCTCCAAAAAAACATAATTCGATCCATCCACACAGAGAGGTGAGGGCAGTTGACAAAACCTTTACCATTTACATGATCCACCATTGTTTTGGAGTCCCCATATACAGAGATGGCCTTGATGTCAAGAAAGCAACAGAAAGCGAGGAGACCCGCAAGGGCCTTAGCCTTAGCTAGGCTATTTGTACCCAAACCTGCATTCCAAGAGAGATAATATTGAAGATTCTCGTCCATTTGAATGAACACACCTGCTCCACATGAGTTTTGTTGGGATGGGCCGTCGAAAAAGGCCCTCGGTGATCCAGATTTAAACAGGAACGCAACAAATTACAGAGATAACCATATACACAAAGATGCAGTGGAAATAATACTTCATTTCATTAATGGAAAATACTGAAATATGCTTACAACCAGAAATGGAAATAAACCAGCTAGGGCGATGATAGCTTATCTCTGAGAAGAGATGTGATGGCTAAATGCCTCTGAACTGTCTTACAATGAGGTTCCAAGGCCTATTTATTGTTGAGAAACAGTGGAAAAACCCTTAACATTCCAAAACCTAACCCTAGAAGATGAAACGCCAAACCATGGGCCCCGTTTGGGGTAAGTTGGTACATCAACTTCCCAGGGTCGTAACTTTGTCATATGATCTCCGTTTGACGCATACAATAGCTCGTTAGAAAGATCTATCCGAGCAATATCATTGTTGGAACATGGAATGGACCCCGGATTCCCCAAAAAACGTCGTTTAGGGCCTCAAAACGGCTCCGGAAGTTCAGGACCCGAAAAACTGCTAAAAATAGTAAGTTGTGCTACAATTAAGGAAACTGAAAATGCTGAGAAGAACAATGGTGGGGGTCCAGGTGGACTTGGCAGGTGGCCACCAATATCCACCTGGATCACTCGGGGACCTGAGAGAGGAAGATACCTGCACATTTCTATTGACAACACTAGATTTTTAAAAGATTTTGGGAATAGAATCATAGATGAGAATTATGCTTTGACAAATATCCTTCAGAGGCTCCTTTGCATCGTTAAAAAGTTTATTATTTCTTCATCTCTAGGCACACCATAAGACAATTAAAATGATCGGTCTCCATGATTCTTTTTGTTGGCTCCACCATATAAAAGCTTCTTGAGAAGAGGCATGAGAAACCAGAGGGAAGCCATAAAGACTTGCCAAAACCTGCCATATCTCCAAGAGAGAGTTTCATTTGAAGAACATGTGAAAATTTGTTTCCTCGGTTGATTCGCACATAAAGCATCTACTCAGCCCATGCCACTGCCTCTTCATCAAATTCTCCCAAGATAAATTTTTATTATAAAACACGAGCCATGAAAAATATATCATTTTTGGGAGAGCATCCCGATTTTCAGAAAGCTGTTGGGAAAATGGATGAGAGCGCAGGCTTCAGACTGATCATAACAACATAAATATCCTTTACACACAACTGAGAATTTGCAAATGGCATATTCCATACTAGATAATCTGTGGCCTAGATTGGAAGAACCCACAGTTTCTCGGAGAATTCCAAACAGGGGTCCAAAGTCATTTTATGGACTGTGGCAAGCCAAGGTCATCATCGGGCCATGCCATCCTGCGATCAATTTATCCCATGTGAAAATACCTTTGCAGTGAAGGAAGAGTAAGATATTTTCAGGAAGAGAAATGTGTTCACGTCCAGACGAAATGGGGTCTACTCCGATAAGAATTCCACTGCTCGACTGAAGACACCATTTCAAATGCTTTAAGAAAAATTTCTCCAGCTTTCGAAAGCTGAGCCATATGGCAGATTCGTATTTTGTTCCAATCCTCCCCAAACGAAACCAATATTCTAGGCCTTTACCTCGCATATATTTCATTTTGATAATTTTGCTCCATGGTCTCTCACCGAAGATGCCCCTCCACAAAGATTTGCATAGGAGCACCTTTCCAAAGGTCCTCGAGTCTAGCAAGCCCCAACCACCTACAGACTTTAGTCTCAAAATTTTATCCAAAGTAGTGAGGTGATAACTTCCTTTAGTTATGTTTGTTGGCATTATGGTTCAGGTGTTGTCCTTGATGGCAACCCATTCAGGTGGTAGATCGTTGTTCTTCATGTAAGCAGCAAAGATTGATGATCAGCTCTTAATTTATTGAAAAATTTAAGAAGGACGCAGGTACACCTTTCAGAAAGTCCGTACCCGCAGGTAATCCATGCATAGACCGCGTCCAAGGACGCAGTCCAGCCGTTCAAAAGGTGCGTCCACCCAGTGCACACTTTTTAAGGCAGAGAAAAGCACACGTGGGGGTTTCTTGTGATTTACTCCTGGTATCTAGCCGACGGTATTGTGTTTTTAAGGTGTCGGCTCGTGGTATTGTTCCTTGATTTGAGGAGGAGCTTGCCTATATAAAGCAAAGGAGATCATTTGGTTGGTGCAAGTCTTTGGTTGAACATCTTTTTGGGTGAGATCTGGTCTAGATCTAAAGAAGGCGAATCTACTGGAGGACTGAGATCTCTTTGGCGCAATATCAGATCTGAAGATCTGACTGTTTGGGTTACACTTAAAGTCTTAAAATCATTGATACCCGAAGGGACGCAGGTACAGTGAAAGGAAAGCGTGCCGGGACGCAGTGCAGAATCTGGAGATCTGCGTGGGGACGCAGGGCAGAAGAAGTTCAGGTGCGTCCGGGACGCAGTTCAGTAACTGGAGATCTGCGTGGGGATGCAGAGAGATCAAGGTTCAGGTGCATCTCTGAAGCAAAAGGACACGGCGCGATAGTGTTTTTGGGTGCGTCCCTGTAGCAAAAAGATGCGGCGCGATCGTGTTTCTGGATGTGTCCCTGAAGCAACAGAACGCAAGGCAGTTAAAGGAACAGTGCGTGGGCACGCAGCGCAGCAGAAGGATATCTGCGTGTGGACGCAGGGTAGCAGAAGGTTAACTGCGTCTGGTCGCAGGCCACAGAAAGAAAAACTGCGTCTCTGTCTTAAGATGTTCTGTTGATTAAATTTCTCAGTTGATAAGGTGTTCTGGGTTAGTTCTGTTATTGTTGATCTGATATCTGTAGTGAACTGTAACTGTTATGTACTTGTTGATCATCTGATGCTTTATGAAAAGAAGTAGGGGGTTGTAGCTCCCTTCCAGGAGTAGACTGGAAAACGAGAGAGAGAGAGAGTTGTAGCTCTCTGCAGGTTGCAGCCTGCGTACTGGTAAAGGACTGCACCAGTACAAAATCATTGCAAAAGAAGTTTCTAATTTGAAAGAAGATAGAGACATATTGCAGCAGGTGGTTTTCACCCACATTGGGTTTCCACCTTACATCTTGTGTTCTTTGGTGTGACTATCTGTTTTCTTTGTTCATGCTCATTATTTCATGGTACTGACATGCAAAAATAATTCAAAGATCAAATAAGGAAGATTTATTAAATTGCTAGATAATACTGATTCACCACCCCCCTCTCAGTATTATTTCCAACAATTGGTATCAGAGCCGGTCCTTCAGAGAAGCTTGATCGCTTGAAGGTAGATCGTTCATCATGAGCAACTACGAGAGAGAAGCATCAATCAGGCCACCGGTTTTTGATGGGACAAACTTCAATTATTGGAAGGTAAGAGTTACTGCATATCTTCAATCTCTTGGTACAGAAGTTTGGGACATTGTAGAAACAGGCTATGCTTTTCCTTCAGCTACTCCTACAGATCCAGCTGAGAAAAATAAGTATGAAAAAAATGCAAAAGCAGTCAGTACTCTATTAGGAAGTATATCCCAAACGGAATTTGTGAAGGTAATGCACTTCAAATCAGTAAAAGAGATATGGGACAAAATGGTCACGAGCTATGAAGGAGATGAACAGGTAAAGCGAGCTAAACTTCAAACTCTCAGGATTCAGTATGAGACTCTCAAAATGTATAATGATGAAAGTGTGGCTAATTATTTTCTTCGGGTAGATGAGATTGTTAATTGTATGAAAAATTTGGGTGAAGAAATAAAAGAGGCTATAGTAGTTGAAAAGATTCTAAGATCATTATCCCCCAAGTTTCAATCTAAAGTATCTGCAATAGAAGAAAAGGAAAATCTCCGAATTCTCACTATGTCTCAGCTACGTGGAATTCTAACTGCTTATGAAATGAGAAAGGGAGGTCCATCAGACAGAAGGGAATCTGCTTTCAAGGCATCAGGCATAGAAGATTACTATGTGTTGTGGGGAAAAGTATCCGATGCGGATGACACTAACCCTTCTAAAGGTGACAGTCTTTAGCAACAACTGAATGATAAAGTTTTCATGTTCCACTTTATGAAAGTACAGAGAGAATAGTAAGAAGGTCAACCAACCTGGTGTCTTGCGCTTAGTCGATCCTTGTCCTTCTCTCTTTGTATCCTGCTCCCAGCTCTTTGCTCTCCTAGCCGATCCAGCTACATACAGATCCTGCACAAAACAAGAGAGCGAACTACAAGATACATGTACTCATAACTGAAGCATGGATTAGGGTGCATCAAATATACATGTAAACACAAAGCATCTATGTAAAACAAGTATATAGGAGAACATGCAAACTTTATTGATAGAAAGTAACAGGGTTCCAGAGGAAGTTACAACCAATGATGTTGGATCCAATCCAGCAGCACTTCCTCGGCAGCAAGAACTCTCCTCTTCACCTCTAGTAAAACAATCACCCAATAATCCTGGCGGTATACCAACAGCACCTCCTTGCTTATACGAAATTCCAGCCTCCTTAGACCTCATAGAAGAGCTCTATATATAGGAGGGAAGAGGAAAGGATGAGTCAGCTGGAGGCTGGCATATAGCTGACTAGTGTCCTCTCCATCTTCAGTTAATCTTTAGTTCGTGTGTCCACTTGGAGATCCTTGCTTACACATGGTGATCAAGTACCTCTTACTCATCACAGGGCGAATCTCATGAACCAAGTGTCATTTTGGAAGCTTCCTGGGCAATTGACACCTTGCAGGATGACTGTGCCACTTGGCCAATCTCGCCCAGCGCAGGTAGCCTTCATTGTTTTTGACTTCTAGCGCAGGTACAGAGTGGGACAGTTGCAATACAGCGCAGATGCTCAGTTAAGCAGCTGACATGATCCAAAATAAGCCTGTTTTGAAGTGTTTTCAGGTGGAGAACTGATTGGAAGTGCTGTTGTTTGATGACCTTGTTCTTTTAGGGGTAAGAACAACATGTTTAGGGACTGCGGATCCCTGTAATTATTGACATTCCATGCTCCTTGACGCGAGGCACAAAAATGTCTATAACAGTTGCCCCCTAAAGTATGAGGCCGTTTATCGGGTGAAATGCTTTAGCTAGAGGATCCGAAGTTCGTTCCAGTGCTGAGGAGAGTGCCCTGTAATACAATACAATACAATACATTATTTTTCATTCATCATTATTCTCATGATCCAGCTGAGGCGGGCATTCCCATGCTCAGCTTTCTATAAATACATTTTGGTACATATGACAGACGATCGTCTGAAGATAGACTGATAATTTTCTGCTGAAACTATCATCCTTTGAATAGGATGATCATCTGCTGCAATGATGTACATGGCAAATGTTTTTATATTTCCTGAATATATATCGCAGCCCGGATGGATGAAACTAGATCCGGGGTCTTCAAACTCGTTCGATCTTCACTCTAAGTACAAGTCGATCCATGTGAGAATTGCGCTGAAGTCGAACATGGAAAGACATCGCTTGATTACCGGTCAATAATGAAAACCGTTAACAAGCACGAGAGGAATCACCAATAATGACGATGACCCTCAAGGTACTGCAGTACAATTCACGTGGCGTGAAAAAGGACTTGGCGTCGAATGCCACGCAAAATCTTCTGGTCGAAGGTCATTGATGTATACCTGTCGCCGGAAGTGAGAAACTTGCCATTGAGGCATGCAAGCTTCAAAGTACTGATGGGGGTGTTCCTAGATCAACTTCTTGGATAATGAGCTGAAGTCAACAAGAAGCGATCCGTCAAAGGAGGGCCTTAATGAATCCCACATCAATGACACGGAACGGAGCTAATGACTTTAGTGGAGGTGAAAACAAACTGTGAAATATGATTCAGGGTGGCGATCATGAATGGATGAAGGATAATGTATGGTAGTGGATGGGACACGGTTGACACTTCCAGAATGACCCCTCTTGAACATATAACGACACTGATGCGATGGATCGGTAGCATTACCCCAAATGTGGATGGTGTGGCGAGGACCATGGTGATGAGACCGGTGAATGAAACAACCCAACCCGATATGGTACGGAGGAAAAGTGTCATGTCCAAGAGTGACTTGCTACCTTTAAACTTTGATGTTCTCCCAATTTTTCCCCAGTCATTTCTGACCAGTACCTCTTTATTTTTGTCAAGCTTGAGGAGGATAACATATGCTTGTTCTATAACCTGCCCTTCGGGCAAGCCCATCGCTATGATTTAACGAGCTTAGCGATAGGGAAACTCGTTCTCGTCTAAAGACAAGTTTGTCGCTATTTAATCATTTTAACGAGTCTAACGACAAAGAAAACTCGGTCCTTTTCATTTTTAGAGAGTCTAAAAAGGTACAGAAAGTCAACTCCATAATTCCTTTTTTGTCATCTAATCCCTTAAGTCCGAAAAAGTATAAAACAATACAGAAGGGATGGTTGTTCGGTATTTTTACGAGCCGAACAAGACAAGCGCTCAATCTTTTTGTGCAATAATCCCTCAGGTCCAAAAAGATTAAAATCTAGAGGAGGGATAGCTTTCCGGTCATTTAACGAGCTGGAAGGCCAAAACTCGGCAAACTTTTCATATTTTACGAGTCAGTGAAAAGAGCTCAAAGAAGACTCGTTTTTTGAGGAACGAGTGATAAACAGGGATAGCAACTGATTCCAGGTACAAATTGGAATTTTCCAATCACGGTAGTGTCACAAGGATGGCTAGGTGAAATCACTCTTCGCAGCTGTTCCTCAAAATAGGTAAACACACATATGGGGGTGAACGACCGGCCAAATGAAATGGAGGTGATGGATGAAAACACGACCAAGGCTTTTAAGGCTTATAAATTTACGATCGCAATGGTTATTTACCGAGATAGGTTCATTTTTTAATGAGCTTGAACTTTGGCGGAAAAAACTCTGCTCACACTTTTCTATTTTTTAACGAGCATAAATTCCGTGGTAAAACTGCTCGATTCATGGTCAAATTCCATTTTTTACTTTTACTAGCTTTTCTCTTTTCAAATGTGGTACTTCATCTTCAATTGCTGCAACAAATTTTGTTAGAAATGGACAATATTTTCATGAAAACGATATTATTACCCTAATATTTAACTTTAAACTGTGTAAAAAGTCATAAAAGGGGTTTTTACCTCTCATTTACCATTTCATTTGCATTTTGCTTGTTGGAGCTCTGGAGGTGCCTCTTCTTCCTTGATTTTCACCAGCTGATTCCGGGAGATTCTGTGGACGATTTTCGGCGCCGTTTGGACTAGGTAGGAGCTAAACCTTAGCCCTTCAGTTTCATGGTTTCCTTTTTCAGTTTCATGCCTGTTTTTCAGAGCTTCTGGGCCCCAGGGGTTTCATTAGGGCGCCCTGGCATCAGCGCAGGTTCCCCTTTCGAAATCTGCGCTGTATTTCAGGCAGCCTTAAGGCAGACTGAGTTCCAGAGCAGGGGGAACACTCTCTGCCTGCGCTGGGCCTAAAAGGGCTGATTTTGCATGAGTTTTTTGATGATTTTTCGCCAGATTTTCATCAAAATCAGGAACTTACTCTTTCTCTTGTTTGATTGTAGGGAACTTTGGATAAAATGTCCCTTACATGGCGAGAACGAGAACATGAAGCAGAGGACATGGTTGCACTCCATGACCCAGTCACGGTGAACGCGCTTCGGAACTGTGGCCTGCTGAAGTTCTTCCGTATCTCTAGCATGAGAGCACAGATTTCTTTACTGCAGTATATGCTTGATGCTTGGGATCCTGTTAACCAAGTATTCCAGATTAGGGGGAAGTCCTTCCCTTTGACCATAGAGGACATGTACTTCTTGACTGGGCTGTCAAGGCGGGGTGCTCCCATTTCTTTGTCAGGTACGTCTCGAGGGACTACTTCCACCAGAGACTATATCCATCAGTATTGCTGGGAAGGTTCACAGCCGACCAAAGACGGCAAGATCAATATCCGTGACATTACTGATAGGTCTCTCAGGTCCATTCTGTTTACTATTGGCAGGATGGCCGGTAGTGCAGCTTTGCATGTTGCCAACAGATCTTATATGCAGCACGCCTTGGAGTGTCTCCAACCGAAAGTGTTTAACTGGTGTGATGCAGTACTTATCCAGATGAAAAGTCAATTGACCAAGGTAAAGGACGGGGGGCTGAAGAACTTTGGATTTGGTTCTATTCTCACTGCCTTTGTCTTGGAGAAAATCCCATTGATGCAACCTCAGTACATCTTGCTTGATGTGCCTTCTCCGACCGAGCCACGCATGCAGAGGTGGGTTGACCATATGTCCCGGCATGCTGGTCAACCTCATATTACATTCACTGAGTCCTTCTTTAGGTGGTTCGAGCGTCATGAGATGGCATTTTCTGAGTATCCATATGTGGGTATGGACTACCGAGGTGATCCGGATTTGGTGCTTCTGGATGGCGAGCAATGGGGCGCTATTGGTAAAATTTCTGACCATATCACTGTTTATTATTTTCATTCATGATGTTTACTGTTCAAAACTGATCAAACTCTCGGGTGCATGCAAATGTTGGTCCTGTTCGTCCAGTAGCTCGTCCACGATCGCCAGTTGCTGCCCCAGCAGCAGAGCCTGCTAGGAGAGTTGTTATTTGCGACCTTGGTGATACTGAGATACTTGCAGCTGTGCAGGAGCAGGTTGAGAGCCTTACTCGTGGCCTTCCGGATGTACAGATTGACGATTTACCTTTACAGTTGCAGCGGCACACCATCGGCGTGCCTAGACGATGGACTCGTCTCTTGCGCATGATCGCAGAGACTGTGACGTACTTTCATGAGCACCACTAGGCTAGGGTGCCCCCTAGCATCTTTTCGAGTTCTAGGTCATATGACCAATTTTGTTTTGATTACAGCACATTATGTACAAACTATAAACAGCTTTATATATTTTGATTTTCGGAGTTTATTTCAGTTTATTTGTGATCCACTTACATAGCACCGATGCATCTCTTTTACATATGTTGTAAATGTCTATCTAATACATAGTTTGCCAATGAATCTGTTAATGTGTTCAAGTTTATGGAAATATGTTGGTATTGAATTGAATCAAACTCTCTTTCCAAAATCTTAACTCTTAGAAACATACGATAAATAGCTGGATTGCGGACTGAATATATACCAGTGAGTTGTAGTATCACAAGTTGTGAGTCTAGCCTAACGATTAGTCGGCGTATACCATGAGCGATGGTATCAGAGAGGAGTTCGATCAACCCACTATACTCAGCGATATTGTTTGTCGACCGTCCAATACACACGCCTCTGAAACTCACTAACTTGCCGCTTGGATCAAAAATGGCCCAGGCAGCGGAGGACAAATTCCGTGTACTACGACTCGCTCCGTCGGCATATCCCACATATGTATCAGAATAATTCGACATCTGCAACAAACGAGGAGGGTGGATTACTACCGAAACAAACATTTTAGTGAAAACAAAATACAACAAAAGCACTCAGGTTACTATTTAGGCATAGTAACGCTTGAGGTACAACCCATTACGGGGTTGCGCCAGTGGTATTCCGTCATAATCCATTAACTCGTAGGCTCCTTTTGCTAACACCCTTTTAACAATATAGGGACCCATCCATAAGGACTGAAATTTTCCTGCTCCTAATTTATCGGATTCTTGGTCGTAAAGCAAAACCAAGTCACCTTCAGAGAAGTTGTGCGGTTTGACATTCTTGTCAAACTGTGCTTTGACTCGTTTCTTATGAGCCTCGTTCGCCAAAGCGGCATCACGACGGTTTTCATCCAACTGGATCAATTCCAGGAAACGAGCCTCTTCTTCTGAGGTTCCGGGGAGGAGGTCAATTGCGAGTTTAAGAGACGAAATTTCGCACTGGATCGGTAAGACTGCCTCCAGGCCATACACCAATTGAAATGGTGTGAACCCAGTGGCGTTCTTTACCGAGGTTCGGTAAGCCCATAATGCTGAGTACAGGATTAGATGCCATCTTCTCTTGTGAACCCCGATCATCCTTTGCAACATACGCTTCAGGACCTTGTTGATTGCCTCAACTTGTCCGTTGGCTTGTGGATAATACGGGGTAGAGCTGTCGTGTGATAGCCCTAGTTTGGCAGCTAATTCAACCATCATGTGATTGCGAAAATGCGATCCATGATCTGTCACTATAGCTTGCGGGACGCCGAACCTGGCGACTACATGATTGAAAAAGAAAAGGGCAGCTGTTTCACCAGTGTTATCCAATGTAGGCATCGCCTCGGCCCATTTGGTAAAATAGTCAACAGCGACTATAATATACCCATGCCCCCGGTCGAGGTGGGGTTACATTGCATGAAATCGATGCCCCACTTGGCGAAGGGCCCAACAGAAACTATCGGCTGTAAGGGTGCGGGTGGTCTTCTGGTTTTGCTATCAAAGATCTGACATGCATGGCAACTTCTGACAGCTATTATGCAATCTTTAAACATAGTTGGCCAGAAATATCCTGCTCGTAAGATTCTTTGTGCTGTTGCATATCCAGATTGATGCCCCCCGCACGCGCCTGAGTGACAATCATTCAGGGCTTTTTCGGCCTCCTCATGGGTAAGGCACCTTCTCAGAACCGTATCAACGCCACGACGGTAAAGTGTATCACCGACGATCATGTAGTCTTTTGATTGGTATCGTATACGTTTCCGTTCTGAGTGTGAGGTATTAGGCCTAAATTTTTGGGTTTGGAGATAAACAATGATATCTCCATACCACTCATCGCTTATTGATATCAGAAACAAATTTTCATCCACGATTGACTCTTCTGATGTTTCATCGTTGGACGACGATGGGAGATCGCATAATAATTCCGCGAAAACTAGAGCTTTCTTCGATTTGGATTTTACAAAATCTAAATCGAACTCTTGAAGGATGGCTATCCATTTTGAATATTTGCCCCCAAGCAACTGTCGCGACAGTATATATGTCATGGGATTGCAATCTGACAAAATGGTAGTTTTCCTAAAGAGGACATAATGTCGAAACCTTTGAATCGCTTGAACAGCAGCAAGCGCTAGTTTTTCAACATAGGAATATTTACTTTCTGTATCATTTAAGTTTTTACTTAAATAATATATAGGATGTTCAATTCCATCGACTTCTTGCACTAAGACCATCGCAATGGTCGTATCTGCTGCAGCTAGATACAGGTTAAAATCTCTTTGATAGTCCGGGGCGTACATTAATGATGCTCTTACTAGACAATCTTTCAGAGCGTCAAAGGAAGCTTGCGCAACCTGGTCCTAGACAAAAGGTACATCCTTTTTCAAAAGACGAGTATAACCTTTGGCAAGTTCTGCGTAATTTGGAATGAACCTCCTCAGAAAGTTTGCTTTCCCTTGGAGTTTCTGAATCTGAAGCAAATTTGAAGGTGGAGGCAAATTAATGATTGCCTGAACCTTACAGGGGTCGAGACGAATCCCATCCTTAGAGACAACAAAGCCAAGTAAACGACCAGAACCGACGCAAAACACACACTTGTGCGGATTGAGTCTTATCTTATAATGTCGGCAACGTAGAAATATTGCTCTCAAATGCCGCGGATGATCAGTCCGCTTTCGCGAATGAGCCGGAAGATCGTCGAGATAAGGTTGAACAATGTTCTTGATGTCATGAAAGGCATAATTCATTGCCCTCTGAAACGTCGCCCCTGCGTTCTTTAAACCAAAGGGTAATTTTCGATAAGCGAATGTGCCCCACGGACAGATGAATGCAGTCTTAGACTGGTCCTGTGGGCGGATAGTTATTTGATTATACCCGGAAAATCCATCCATAAAGGAAAAGATTTCACATCCGGCGCATTCATCAATTATCTGGTCGATGAAGGGTGTAGGATAGTTGTCCTTTGGACAAGCTTTGTTCACATCCCTATAGTCGACGCACACTCTTATCGTCCCTTGTTTTTTCATAACAGGGACAATATTCGATACCCAATCGGTTAGAGGAACCGGGTAGATGAATCCAGCATGGAGGAGTTTTTCAACTTCCGCCTTAATGGCAGCAGATTTCTTCGGATGTACCTGCCGAAGTCGTTGTCTTACTGGTTTGACATCAGGATACATTTTAATTTCATGTTCAACTATGCTCGAGTCAATGCCTGGCATTTCATCATATGACCATGCAAAGACATCTCTAAATTCGCGAAAGAGAGCACTATATATTTCCAGTTCTGAAGGGGAACAACTTTTGCCGACATGAATATTCTCAACAACATCAGATTTTTTCGAGATGTTTATGGCTACGGTCTCTTCAATATTGGATAGGTTTCTCTCTGAATCCACCGTATTTACAGTATTTGTTAGGAATTCAAACACTGAAGGGTGGTATAGGTCGTGATGAGTTTCTTCTTCACACTCTGGAAGAAGGGAACGATGGTGGTGATCATTCCATGGTGCCCCCTCAATCATCATTGATTGTAAGATTCCTTCGTCAGTCCCATGAACTTTTGACCATGGATCTAATGGGGTACCATATTCTTCGGACCTATCTACCCAAACGCTTGACGAGCGTTCATTTGGGCTTGCCTCCCATGCCTGAAACATTGATTGCTACAATATTTCAATAGGGCTAGGTGGCAATACCACTTGATGATCCATGACGACTTTGTCCTCTGCGACCTTTGACGAAGATACCATGTTGCATGTTGCTACAAATGGGATATTCCCTTCATGGAAAGGAGGTGGCAACGCGAAAGTCCCCATCATTGTGGGATCTTTTAGCAAGCCTATGCCTATATCTTTTATCGAATGGTCGCTCCCATGGATCAGGGGAATGCTTCCAGTAACTTGTGAACCATTAGGGAGGAAATTCTGTTGGTCGACGATCGTAATCCCTCCTTCAAACGGGAATGCGATCTTCCTAAAATATGTCGACACTACAGCTGCCATGGCATATATCCATGGTCTTCCCAGTAGGATGTTATAGTCAAGATTGCCATCAATGACTTCAACATCAATCTCTACTGTTTTTCCTCCTAGTTCAACCTTAAAGTTATTTAGGATACCGTACGGAGTGTACGACCTACCGTCAAATGCTTTCAATGTCGTCGAAGATCGCGACAAGGTTGGAGATCCAAGAGTTTTCCAGCAACCCATCGACATGATACATGTCGATGCTCCCTCATCAATAATCGTTCTATGAACAGTTTTGTTGAGTGCTTTCACTTGAATAAGGAAAGCTAATTGCGCTGGTAACTGAGGATCATATCCTTTTTGATCAAAGGATACAAGACTGGAATCTTTAGGATCCACTCCACCAATTGCAGATAACAATGCCTGTTTTTGGGATGGGCAATTTTGTAGTACCTCAAGAGTCGACATAGCAGATGGCGATTGGGCCAAATCCTCCACTATATTATAGTGTTGCGCCGCTCTGGCGCGAGGGTTGAATGTCGATTTGTGGACTACTCCCTTAGGCGGCTTTATTGTTAATTCATGCGTGAGGGGGGGTACAACTTCTGCCGAAGTTGTTGTCGAACTACTGGGTTGATCTTTCCCTTTGTCGTTCGACACCGGCGGATTCCCATAATCTTTATTCCTAGTCGATATCAAAGCATCACTTTGCTTGGAAACCGACAGCATAAGCACTTGAGACGGGGAAGCATTTCCACTATCAACCATATTCTGACCTGGGGCAGGAAACGGATCAGTCAACACAGCTGAAGTTTGGGAACTTTTTAGGAACCTCTTTAACTCAGCTTTGAACGGACAGTTCTTTGTTGAATGATTTTCATCACATATTTGACATGGAGGAAATTGTTTCTTTTGCCCAGGAGGGTTTGAAGAAGTTTTTTGAGGGGATGATCCACCTTGATTCTTCTTCTTCCCTTTGTTTTGTTTCTTCTTGCTTCCTGGTTGATTGGAGTTTTTGTCTTTATCCGTAGATACAGCGTTTACCTCAGAAGCAAGAATCTCCTGATTTGCTTTTTGATTCGAAGTCTTACGGGCTTTCTTATTCGAATCCCTTGTAGACTTAGCGTTTGCAGTTCCAATCACGCCATCACCGGCATGAGAGTCACTGTTCGATCCGGGAGGAGGAGGGATTGAAAATTCTGGTCTGGGGGCATCAGGTATCTTATCATAGAGTGTGCCCGACTAAGTATATACTAAGTCCAAATATTGAGCACGAGCAATAACCTGCTCCTCTGTTACGACGCCTCCCTTGGCCACATCTTCTGTAATTGCCGGCAGAAGCGACTTTATAAACCACTCAGCTAATAGCTGATCTGGAACATAGGTCTTTACCATTCTGCGACGACGATGCCACTCATGTATATGATCAGATATATGTGTGGCCGTTGTCTGCTTGAAATTGGTCAAGATCTCTGTTCCAGTTTCGTACCTTATAGGTAACTGAAAGTGTGTTAAGAAAGTCGTGGCTAGGGAACTAAAGTTGTCGAAAGAGGCTCTAGGTAATTCAATATACCATTTGGCCGCCGGACCAGTCAATGTCCTCTGGAAAAGGCGAAGCCTTATCGAATCATCATTCAAGGTATTCGACGAACACCAGAGATGGAATGTCATCACATGATTCGACGGGTCTTCGCCCGGATTTCCATTGAATTTAGGAATGTCCGAAGGAAGTTTGTGAGGAATCGCTGGCCACCAATGGGCATAGGCGATTGGATCGTTCGTCAAACGATGTAAATCTGGTAATTCTAAGGTTGCCACGAATGGCAACTGTTGATTCAGGTTTGGCGAGGCGTACCCTAGATATGATGGAATCGCCTGAGCAGTAGGTCTTTGCACACCAGCATAATGCAACTGATGTTGATATGACTGATATGGCTGGTGGGCTTGGCCACTGTAAAGTGGTTGGTTTAACCCGTTCTGAATATAGGGTTGCCCACTATTTGCAAAGATCTGTTGCTCAGATCCCTGGTACACCTGTTGAAACTGAGGTTGTTGGTATTGCACCATCCATGGTTGTGAAGCCATGTTTTGCTGTGCGACACTAACCGACGGACCAAGATGCGGGGTTATAGTCCCCATTTGTATCTGTGTCGTCCCGGCAATTGGCGATTGTGGTTGTGTTGCGGGGTCAATAGGCTGTTGCATTACAACTTGGGGTTGACATACAACAGGCATCGATTGAACTTGTGACACGGTTACAATTGCTGGCGTCGTCGGGATACTAGACATAGGTACACATTGTTGCATAGAATATACAACTCTTGGTTGTTGGGGTAACATAGGTACCCAACCACTCGTCGTTACTTCAGTCAAACCTGAATGTGGTTGAAAACTGCCGTATGGGTATCCCCCCGAAAGGGGAAGTGAAAGGGCATATTGCCCCCCATACGGTAACAATCCGGAGCTCAAGGGTGTAGATGGCCTTTGAGGACTGGATGGCCCAAAATGATTCCCAAAGGGATCAATTTGTCTAGTTTCAACATAAGAATTACCGGGTATTATACCGGAAGAGCAAACTGGAACAGACCAAGTTGTCATAATAGTCCCTGGGTGGACTCCTTCTAGCTGATGAGAGCTAGTCGGGACGGCTGGTATGCCGGCAAACATCGTTGGAATGGCAGCAGGAGCTTCTGCTGTCGCTGTGTCGTTTGGCACAGTCCTAGATGTCGACGGTTGTTCAGACATTTTAAGTCTATCCAATAAACTTCCTAACGATTCTTCAGGAACTTCCAGTGGCGATAGACAAACTTCTGATGCAGAAGGAAAAAGAGTGGTACCTACTCCAAAATGAATTGGAGTATTTGCTTGCTGGTCCTCTACGATTTCCTCTATTGCAATCAGACCAGGAGGAAGAGGCAGACCGTCAGGTCCGTAAAAGATTTCTGGTGCCGAAGAAGGGGTTGCTTCGACAGCGACAGTTGTTTGAACAACAAGACTCTGTGGACCGGTTTCAGATGGAACTGGTTCAGTTATGCAAGTACTTGTTTTCAGACTAGGATCAGTACAACTGTCCCTCTGTTGCTGTTGAACTTCTTCAATAGAGGCAGGGATTCCAGAAATATTGGGAGTGACCAGAATCTCAGATGTTGTTGGAACTTCTGTTCTAACTCTAAAAGGAGATTTTGACCTGGTCCAGCGAGATCGCTTCGCCCGTACTACTTTCGGTTCCGGGGACGAAGGTGGTTGACTCGCGAGTCTCCCCGAACGACGGAGTTTTAATTGACTTTCCTCCACGGTTGCGGATTACTTGATCAACTAAAATACAAAAAGGGGATTATGTTTCCGTATTGAATGAATTTTATTAGACGCTTTTAGACACAACTTTGCTTTTTCATGTTTTAAGAGTCGAGAAAAAGCTAAAGATGACTCTAGTCACCTTCGATGTATTAACGAGCCCGAAGTGACAAATGCTCGGTTGGACCTTTTCAATTATAGAGTTTGAAAAGAGCCAAAAGAAACTGCTCTGGAGATCTAGGCAGAGGGTGTGCCAAACCTTTCGCGAAACCACAGAATACTTTTTACGGTACGGGTGGTCGATCTTCGTGAATGCTGTGTTCACTGCATCGCGATCAGTAGGGCGGTCGACACGGCTTCCTAAGGATAAAGGATAATTGCCTATAGGGGTCTCCCAATATACGCGACGGTACGCGGGAGCTCAAATCCGTATTAGTGCTATCGTCCCTCAGGAGGAATCACCCACCTTCGTAGAGATCGACAGTCACTACGTTTAACGACGCCGGAACACGTCTCTACCTAGACCTCTATTGTGAGCGTTATGTTACAATGCGTTGTTAGATTCATTCAATATATTTTAAGTTGATCTTGTTTATCAGTTTGTCTTTCAGGATCACCACGAGATGTATTGGTACAAATTCCTAAATGCAGCTAAAATGATAAGCAAGCTTTCACAATCTTTTTAGCTTTGAAAATCCTAGCTACTGAAGGGAGAGAAAAACAATATCTTTCCACACAGAGCACAAAGCACAAACTAATGCACTTTCTCCTAGATCAGACACCCAAACTTATCAAAAATGCAAATGCAAGATGCATGTATTTCTTTTCTTTTCCTTTAATGTTGATGCTAACAAAAGGAAAACTGTTGTATGACTTTCGAATTCAATTTGAAGTGTAAACAAACAAGTATTGTCTAAATGAAAAGACGCTTTACAGGTACTTATTTTACACTAAAAATGTATGAATTCAAACCATAAAGCAAAAACAAACCAACTCAAACAGCCATGAACAGTAATAACACTAGCTCATAAGATCACAAAGACACTTTTACAGTTCAGGATCTAAGAGGTCACAGCTATACTGGTTCGCTTTTCACAATGGGAAACTGTAACTGAAACAAGAAATACTGAAAGAACATTCACAGTTTCATCACACAACTGAGGCGGAATAAAGTCAAGGAGAAGTGGTTTACAGCAAGTACAATAACCAGCAAGCAATCAGCCAAAAACAAGTGCAAACAGGGCCAAGACACAAAAGGAAGACTGAGCAAGACAAGGGCTAACTGGACCAGCGCAGGTTCTAGTCTGCCAATCTCACTCTCAGCGCAGTTCCCGAAGGGAGCACCTGCGCTGTAATGCAGGCTGCCTGTGTACAGCCTGCACTGACTCACGAGAGTTACGTCTGCTAAGAATTCCGGGTCATAAAAAGCTCAAAAATGCACTGTTTTTGCTGAAATAAAAAGCTATAGGTCAAGTACAGGCTAAGGGATGATCAAGAGGATAAAGATCTATCACAAAGAGTAAAGATTCATCTGTAGATTAGCTCTTTAAATCTTGAATTTGCTCAGCAAAGGAGCAAGAGTAGCAAAACCCTCTACTTCGCTTTTGATATAGTCAAAAGCTTTTCGATTCGGTACTCTTTTCTTCAAGAAATGAATAGCAAAATACTACAAACAACAACAAGATACTAGGCTCCCCAGCGGAGTCGCCAGTTTGTTGTGGGGAAAAGTATCCGATGCGGATGACACTAACCCTTCTAAAGGTGACAGTCTTTAGCAACAACTGAATGATAAAGTTTTCATGTTCCACTTTATGAAAGTACAGAGAGAATAGTAAGAAGGTCAACCAACCTGGTGTCTTGCGCTTAGTCGATCCTTGTCCTTCTCTCTTTGTATCCTGCTCCCAGCTCTTTGCTCTCCTAGCCGATCCAGCTACATACAGATCCTGCACAAAACAAGAGAGCGAACTACAAGATACATGTACTCATAACTGAAGCATGGATTAGGGTGCATCAAATATACATGTAAACACAAAGCATCTATGTAAAACAAGTATATAGGAGAACATGCAAACTTTATTGATAGAAAGTAACAGGGTTCCAGAGGAAGTTACAACCAATGATGTTGGATCCAATCCAGCAGCACTTCCTCGGCAGCAAGAACTCTCCTCTTCACCTCTAGTAAAACAATCACCCAATAATCCTGGCGGTATACCAACAGCACCTCCTTGCTTATACGAAATTCCAGCCTCCTTAGACCTCATAGAAGAGCTCTATATATAGGAGGGAAGAGGAAAGGATGAGTCAGCTGGAGGCTGGCATATAGCTGACTAGTGTCCTCTCCATCTTCAGTTAATCTTCAGTTCGTGTGTCCACTTGGAGATCCTTGCTTACACATGGTGATCAAGTACCTCTTACTCATCACAGGGCGAATCTCATGAACCAAGTGTCATTTTGGAAGCTTCCTGGGCAATTCACACCTTGCAGGATGACTGTGCCACTTGGCCAATCTCGCCCAGCGCAGGTAGCCTTCATTGTTTTTGACTTCCAGCGCAGGTATAGAGTGGGACAGTTGCAATACAGCGCAGATGCTCAGTTAAGCAGCTGACATGATCCAAAATAAGCCTATTTTGAAGTGTTTTCAGGTGGAGAACTGATTGGAAGTGCTGTTGTTTGATGACCTTGTTCTTTTAGGGGTAAGAACAACATGTTTAGGGACTGAGGATCCCTGTAATTATTGACATTCCATGCTCCTTGACGCGAGGCACAAAAATGTCTATAACACTGTGAAGCAAGCCATGTTCCAGAAGAAGAGGAAGAAGAATCAAATTTTGTCAGAAATCTTCAAAGGGGTTCTGGAAGGTTCAGAGGTCAGCTACCTTTCAAATGCTTTGCTTGTGGAAGAGTAGGTCATTATGCTGCAAAATGTCCTTATAAGGATAAAGGAAAGGAACCTGCTAGATGGAACAAGAAACAAAGTGCAAATAAGAAAAGCTACTACACCCATGAAGATAGTGATGGTCTATCAAACAGTGATGAAGATGAACGAGGTAATGAATATAAGTTATTAATGGCATTTGAAGATGATGATTATATGGATGCTATAGATGTGGATAACCTTTATGATGAAATCACTAGACTCAAGAGATGTATAGAAGAAAAGAATGTGATCATTGATACTCTACAATTTCAAATTGATGAAAAGGAAAAACATCTTGAAAAACTAGAAGGAGAAATTGTTGGTCTTAGAAAAGAGATTGAGAAAACAAAAGCTATTAATCTTAAGTTTGTCAAAGGATCTGAAACTTTGGATAAGATTATCAATGTGCAGCGGTCTCCTCTAAACAAGACAGGTCTGGGCTACAATGGAGAAACCTCTCAAGCATCCACCTCAAAGAGTTATCTTGATGCAGCAAGAAGAAATGAGCAAAAGAACAATGAATATCATCAAGTAAAGCAGGGACGAATTACAAACAGAAACTATCAAGGGCAATCCACCTTAAGGGTGAACCAGCCACAGGTAAAATCTTCTCAATTTGTTCCAAGAATAGATGAAAATAGAAATTACAATCAGTTGGCTGGTAGATTCGATAACCGCAGAAGTTTCTTCAATGGACAATGCTTTTCTTGTCATAACTTTGGTCACAAAGCAGCTCAATGTGTTGCATATAAAACAATCATGACTAGGGAAGCTCAAAAACAAAGAAGTATGACAGGGATTACAAAAAGGACCTATAACAACTTTTCGGCTCTTGAAAATGAAGTTGAATGTTCCATTTGCAATAATTTTGGTCATGAAGACTCTGAATGCAGGAGCAGGTTTCAGGAGAGAAAGGAACAAGAGCGGAAAAAGGAACAAGCCTCAAGCACCAAAACATGGAGAATAAAGGAACCTCAAACATAAAGATGTGGGATAGCATTCTATGCAGAGGGACAGGAAAATCTATGGTACATTGGCAGTGGATGTTCGAAGCATATGACAGGTGATAAAGAAAAACTTGAGTCTTATTCTACTTTAGAAAAGGGAAAGAAAGTCTCTTTTGGAAATGATACTCCTGCAACTATAAAAGGAAAAGGTATTGCTCCTTTAAAATAAAATGTCAAGGCTGGAAATGTTTCGTATGTTGATGGATTGAAGCATAATCTACTAAGTGTCAGCCAGATGTGTGATCAAAGAACCGAGGTTATATTCAGATCAAATGGATGTCTTGTTCGTGATCTTGATACAGGTAAAACAATGCTCAAAGGCAAAAGAACTCCAAATAATCTGTACATATTTGAAGAAGGACAACAACAATGATATCTAAGCAAGGATGAAGAGCACTGGTTATGGCATCGAAGGTTGGGACATCTAAGCTTCTCACAAATAAGGAAAGCATGCAAATATCAGGCAGTTCGCGATCTTCTAGATATCAAAATTCCTGACAACACCATATGCAAATCATGTCAGTTTGGAAAACAAACCAGAACTAACTTTCCAGAGAAAGAGGGATCAGCTAGCATGCCTCTTGAGCTAGTATATACAGATACATGCGGTCCTTTCAGAAAAAGGACACCTCGAGGAGAAGCATACTTGATATTATTCATTGACGATTTCTCCAGGTTTGTTTGGTTAGGACTTATGAAGCACAAAGATGAAGCATTCGAAAAATTCAAATCCTTCAAAGCCTTGGTTGAAAATGAATCAGGTCACAAAATTAAGTGCCTTAGATCCGACAGAGGTGGGGAATTTACTTCAAATGAGTTTTTCGATTTCTGTGAAGAACATGGGATAAGAAGAGAATTCTCTACAGCAAGAACTCCCCAACAAAATGGAGTTGTGGAAAGAATGAACAGAACAATCCAACAAATGGCTCGTGCTATGCTTGATGAATCAGGAACTCCCGCAACGTTTTGGGGTGAAGCTGCACATGCTGCGGTTATTATTCTCAACAAAAAAAATGTCCGGGTAAACAGCACTCAAACTCCTCATGAGCTCTGGAGTGGTAAAACTCCTTCGGTAAAGCACTTCAAAATCTTTGGGAGCAAATGCTATATCAAGAATACTGATGAGCAGCTTGGCAAACTTGAACCTAGAGCAGATGAAGGCATTCTTCTTGGTTACTCTCCACATAGCAAAGCATACAAGTGCTACAATAAAAGACTTGGCAGAATTGTTGACAGCATTGATGTGGTGGTTGATGAGAAGGGATACATTCCTAGGCAAGTACATCGGGAAGATATCGAAGAAGATGAAGGCTACCCTCAAAGACAGAATGATGAAGAAGAAGAACCTCAAGAAGAACCTCAAGAAGAACCAGAGGAGCAAACAAGAATAGAAGAAAAGACTCCATCCAGATATGTTCAGAAAAACCATCCAGAATCTCAGATTATGGGACAGAAAGAAGCAGGTGTACAAACTAGAAGAACAGTTGCAGAAGCCTCAAGCTATTTGGCATTACTCTCCTCGACTGAACCACAAAATGTGAAGGAAGCATGCAAAGATGAATGTTGGGTGAAAGCAATGGATGAAGAACTTGAGCAGATCGAAAAGAACAACACTTGGGAGCTGGTTCCTAGACCAAAAGATAAGAATGTTATCGGGACAAAATGGGTCTTCATAAACAAATTGAATGAAAATGGAGAAGTAATTAGAAACAAAGCCAGACTTGTTTGTAAAGGGTACGCACAGCAAGAAGGAATAGACTTTGAAGAAACTTTTGCTCCTGTTGCAAGACTTGAGGCCATCCGAATGTTCCTTGCTCTCTCAAGTTTTCAAAACTTCAAAGTATTTCAAATGGACGTGAAATCAGCCTTTCTGAATGGAGACTTGGAAGAAGAAGTGTACATTGAACAGCCATATGGGTTTATTCTTGGAAATGATCCAAGCCTCATATGCAGATTGAAAAAGGCCCTCTATGGTCTCAAACAAGCTCCAAGGGCTTGGTACTACCGCTTGGACAAATATCTTCATCAACAAGGGTTCTCAAAAGGTTCAACAGATAGCAATCTTTATATAAAAGTTGAAAATGAAAAATTGCTAATTCTTGTTGTGTATGTAGATGACATTATTTTTGGTAGCAATGAAGAAGCTATGAGTCAAAGCTTTGCCTCGGTCATGCAGAAAGAATTTGAAATGTCCTTACTAGGAGAACTAACATATTTCCTTGGAACTTTGCAAATCCAACAAAAGGAAGAAGGAATCTTTTTATCTCAAACCAAGTATCTCAAACAGATTTTGAAGAAATATGGCATGGAAGATGCAAAACCAGTATGTACACCCATGGTCACAAGATGTAGCCTCAGTGCAAATGATGAATCTGCAGCAGTACATCAACCAACCTACATATCTATGATTGGAAGTTTACTTTATTTGACAGGTACCCGACCAGATATCATGCATGCAGTTGGAATAGTTGGAAGATTTCAAGCAAATCCGAAAGAGAATCATCTTCAGGCAGTGAAGAGAATTTTCAAATATCTTCAAGGGACTCAAAATTATGGCTTATGGTATCCTAGAGATACAGATCTTACACTTCATGCTTATACAGATGCAGATTGGGCCGGAAGCGTGGATGACAGGAAAAGCACAAGTGGTGGTGCGTTCTTTATGGGTTCCATACTGGTATCTTGGTTCAGCAAGAAACATAGTTCGATTGCCTTGTCTACAGCTGAAGCGGAATATGTTGCTGTTGCATCTTGTTGCACCCAACTCCTTTGGATGATGCAGACATTGCAGGATTTTCAAATCACTTGTACACCACCAATCCCTATCTTATGTGACAACACAAGTGCAATCAGCATCTCAAAGAATCCTGTTATGCATTCAAAAACCAAGCACATACCAATCAAGTACCATTTTCTCCGGGAACAAGTACTTGAACAGAACGTCAAATTGGAGTATGTTCCTTCTAAGGAACAAGTTGCTGATATTTTCACCAAACCATTGCCCAGGGACACTTTTGAATACCTCAGGCAAAAGCTGGGGGTTGTTGATGCATCATCTTATTGTTGAACCTCTTCTTATTGGTGATACAGGCTCAGGGGGAGCACATAATGCATTGTTGGCATTATGGAGGATGGTCAGAAGGAGATCTTGGAAATTGCTGTAATATGTCTCTATCTCTTTCATGGTAGATTATGGTTCGTCGCTGCAGATCTGGTTCATATTCAGGAGGAGTATGATCTTAGGGGGAGCATACCCTTTGCCCTTGATATCAAAGGGGGAGAATGAAGCTGAAGATTATGAGGTTGCCATCAAGTCCAAAGTGGGAGATTGTTGGCATTATGGTTCAGGTGTTGTCCTTGATGGCAACCCATTCAGGTGGTAGATCGTTGTTCTTCATGTCAGCAGCAAAGATTGATGATCAGCTCTTAATTTATTGAAAATTTTAAGAAGGACGCAGGTACACCTTTCAGAAAGTGCGTACCCGTAGGTAATCCATACATAGACCGCGTCCAAGGACGCAGTCCAGCCGTTCAAAAGGTGCGTCCACCCAGTGCACACTTTTTAAGGGAGAGAAAAGCACACGTGGGGGTTTCTTGTGATTTACTCCTGGTATCTAGCCGACGGTATTTTGTTTTTAAGGTGTCGACTCGTGGTATTGTTCCTTGATTTGAGGAGGAGCTTGCCTATATAAAGCAAAGGAGATCATTTGGTTGGTGCAAGTCTTTTGTTGAACATCTCTTTGGGTGAGATCTGGTCTAGATCTAAAGAAGGCGAATCTACTGAAGGACTGAGATCTCTTTGGCGCAATATCAGATCTGAAGATCTGACTGTTTGGGTTACACTTAAAGTCTTAAAATCATTCATACCCGAAGGGACGCAGGTACAGTGAAAGGAAAGCGCGTCGGGACGCAGTGCAGAATCTGGAGATCTGCGTGGGGACGCAGGGCAGACGAAGTTCAGGTGCGTCCGGGATGCAGTTCAGTAACTGGAGATCTGCGTGGGGACGCAGAGAGATCAAGGCTCAGGTGCGTCTCTGAAGCAAAAGGACGCGGCGCGATAGTGTTTTTGGGTGCGTCCCTGTAGCAAAAAGACGCGGCGCGATAGTGTTTCTGGATGCGTCCCTGAAGCAACAGAACGCAAGGCAGTTAAAGGAATGGTGCGTGGGCACGCAGCGCAGCAGAAGGATATCTGCGTGTGGACGCAGGGTAGCAGAAGGTTAACAACGTCTGGTCGCAGGCTACAGAAAGAAAAACTGCGTCTCTGTCTTAAGATGTTCTGTTGATTAAATTTCTCAGTTGATAAGGTGTTCTGGGTTAGTTCTGTTATTGCTGATCTGATATCTGTAGTGAACTGTAACTGTTATGTACTTGTTTATCATCTGATGCTTTATGAAAAGAAGTAGGGGGTTGTAGCTCCCTTCCAGGAGTAGACTGGAAAACGAGAGAGAGAGGGAGTTGTAGCTCTCTGCAGGTTGCAGCCTGCGTACTGGTAAAGGACTGCACCAGTACAAAATCATTGTAAAAGAAGTTTCTAATTTGAAAGAAGATAGAGACATATTGCAGCAGGTGGTTTTCACCCACATTGGGTTTCCACCTCACATCTTGTGTTCTTTGGTGTGACTATCTATTTTCTTTGTTCATGCTCATTATTTCATGGTACCGACATGCAAAAATAATTCAAAGATCAAATAAGGAAGATTTATTAAATTGCTAGATAATACTGATTCACCCCCCCCCTCTCAGTATTATTTCCAACAATGTTGCCGCCCCAAATAAAATTGGCAGAGATCTTATTCATTTTCTGAACAATGCTAGCCGGGAGGAAAATAATATGGGCCTAGTAAACAACAAGTTGTGAGAGGACTGCTCTAGTTAAGACGATTCTTCCAGCCAGAGATAAACATTTGTATTGCCAAGCGGATATCCTTTTATAAAACCTGTCAATGAGACATTTCCAATCATCCTTTGAGTAACCCTTTGCCTTCAGTTGAAAACCAAGATATTTGACTCCATCCTTTATAGATCTCAAACCGACTCCAAACAACACCGAAATCCATTCCACTACTTCCATATTGACTTCATTATGATAGAGGATGGATTTGGATTTGTTTATTTGAAGACCGATGGCACGTTGAAATCTATCTAAGATTTCATTTAGGCAAGTCCACGTAACCCTGCATAAGTTGTTTGAGGGATTCCTTACCGTATGTTTTATAGCATGTAATATATTTTCCGGTGGTTTGAAAATCCGGCATTTCGTACCTGTTTGATGCTATACTCTGTGCTCTGTAATTACAATTACGTGGTTTATAACAGAAAAAGATTATGTTCAAATGATGAGATCCCAATAGTCTGGTTCGAATCTTGATGTAGACTGTAAGAGGCCGAAAGTGGCCACAGGAGCTGTGTCCATTGAATCCGCAGTCACATCGAAAAAAATGTTCTATGTTTTCATAAATTCCTTTGATCCGAGTCTTGATTGAGCTGGTCAAAATTCCTCAATCTCTACTGCTAAGAGTATTGGCATAGGATTTAGTGTGTATTTATAGAATTGTGAAACCCACTTTATGATTTATAGAATAGGAGAATTGATAATTAGATCAGTTTCCAACTTATGATACTGGTGTAGTTATACAACTGTCATTATAATCTCTAGGTCAAAGTGTAAGTTGGGTCTTGCTCTCCCCTCTATCTCTAAATATCTAGGACGATGAAATCTTCAAAGAAATTAATACTAATTTAAGGAAATTTCTAGAAAACAAGTGAGCGAGGTTGGAGTATGCTCTCCTATGTTCAAATATGAGTAGAGGTAAACCTACAAGAAGGCCTCCTTTAGGCTTTAGACAACCTAGATGGATGGATAACTAAACCTATACAAGTAGTTGGAGTATGAACAAGTTCCTTTTAGTTACAATGATTGCCACCAGTATGGCTACTTCAATAAAAACTATTCAAAAATTCAAAAAAATCTCTTTCACTAACGAATAAGAAGAATTTTATAAATTCCCCAAGGCCTTAAAGATAAAAAAAATTTACCCCCAACCCTCTTCCTAGCCAAGAGACAAAGCAAATGCTAGTTTGACTTAAAATAAATTTTCTGCTATGGTATCAACTCTAGATGGCAATGTTGTCTTGAAATAAAAAAATCCCACCTCTCTGGACAAAGGAGAAAAGATAGACCTATTCTGCCCAAAAACATTGAGTGGAAGAGTTAAGTGAAAGAGCTTTGCCTTAATGAACTTTTGAACAACATGATATGTGAGAAACTCTCATAAACTAGCATGGATCCATTTTAACCACGGATCTACCAAGTGTTTAGAGGGAGGTGATCTCTTGATATGGAAATCACTTTTTAGAATGAAAAACTTGAAAAAGGGTTTACATGGCAAGAGATTTAATCCCTTTTAGTGCTTGGTAAATTTGTGATTAAGATGGATCAACCCCCTCTCTCTCTCAACAAATGCAAGTTGACTCATCATTGTTCTTCAAGGAAAACCACTTCACATGTAATTAGCAGTTGGTGGTCAATTTCCTTAAGTATCATAAAGACGAGCTCTTAACCAAGCAAAAGCAATTATATATATATATATATATATATATATATATATATATATATATATCTTTTTTTTTTCATTCTTTAAGTTGTATTTTTGAAAATTTTACTATTGTCTATATTTTATATTAACAATTGAATACTTCTTTCTTTTGAGCATTGGAATGTTTTACTATGGTCATCTTTTATACATATAATTCCAAGAGTAAAAGTGTAATTTTTTACCACATAATAATTAGGAATTATAATATTAACAACTAATTCAAAGAATGAAATTAAAAAAACTATTGTCAACTCCACTTTAACTCCACTTTAACCATAAAATCATATTACCATCATCAAATCAATATTTAATTATGTCTTTCCATTAACAAAAAGTTTGATTCAGCCACTTTCTTGCCGGATCTATCTTCTTCTTTTAGCTTTGATATTGTTATTTACAACTAGATTTTTTTAGCTTTGTTATTTACAACTAGCTTGTGACAATATCCATGTAGACAGAAAGGGTGGACTGAAATTCTGGCATGATTTTTTATTAAAATTTGGTAAAAATTTTGGAAAATTTGGGTTGCAGTGCTGTCAAACTTCAGGATTTTAGGTAGCCAAGGAGTTTTTAATGGTGTTCAAATTATTTTCTTTTTTTTTATGTAAGCTTCGGCGAGACCTCTTTTTAGAACTTTTTTTTTTTTTTTTACAATCTATTTCTCCATACATCATCACTCCCCTGCCTCGGCAGGATTTGAACCTGGGTGGGGAGTGCTACAGCCCACCGCCCTCACCATTACACCGTGCACCGAAGTGCGTGTTCAAATTATTTTCACCATCAGAAAAACGATTCAAATATTCCTATGATCAGATTTTATGAAAAAATAAAATAACTTTCCAAACAAATTTGTGACCTTGATTTAGAAAACTCTAGAATTTATTATTTTTTTGAAAATATAAATCTTTTTAAATTTGTATTTGTATTGTTTAATTATATTTTTAATTTCGATTACATTAATTATAATTATAATTTTTTAGCTTTTATTGATATATATTCAATATCTCAATTGAATTGAGTCTACTTTAAAATGTTATGATCTTCGTTACCTTGAAATGTTCTAAGTTGAAATATTTAAGTTTAGAATAGAATAGAATATTATGTTACACTCTGAAGTAAAGTGAGTATATATCATAGATTGACAAGGTAGGAGCTATTTCTCTCTTGTCTTAGGGTTGAGAGAGACCTTTAAATATTCAAATATTCAATTCATATAAAAGATATTTAATATAGATATTATAATGTTTATCATTTTTTATTTTTAAAATTATTTTATTATTATTTAATAAATATTTATATTAAATATAAATAAATATTATTATTTAATATAAAATATTACAATAAATTTTTTTAATAAACTAGTTATATTTAAAATAATTATAATGAAAATTGAATTTAGGTTTTTGTAATTTATATTATGAAAAGTAAGAAATGTTTTGGTAAAAATCACATTATCAGAGTTTACACAATTAGTGTGAACAAAATCTTCAAGTTAAATAAATAAATAATTATTAGATTTGACTAAATAAATAGTATTATTAATAAACAATATTTTCATATAAAGAAAAATATTAGATTTGACTAAATAAATAATATTTTAATATAAAGTTTCTTTAATTCAATATAACAATTTATATTGAATTAAGGAAACTTATATTAAAATATTAGTTATTTAGTCAAATCTAAAAGTTTTCTTTATATAAAAATATTATTTATTAATAATACTATTTATTTAGTCAAATCTAACAGTTATATTATAATGACTAATTACTTTTATGAAAAAGATATTTACTATATTAAAAATATGTTAAATGTAGTTAAATATAGAACATGATTTGTCTATATAAATATAAATATAAATCAATTTATAAACATTAGATCAAAAATCATTTTAATTGGTTAAGTGCCAATAATAATATGTATCTAATGAGCTATTCATATTTAAAAAAAAAACCCTAAATTATAATTTATTTTAAATTATTATTATTTTATGGGAAAAAGTTTTTCAGGGTAAATCACATGAAAATACATTTGTGGACGCGTTTCGAACCAACCAGTGTGGTTCATCATCACGACAAGTTGAAGAGTCAGATCATGGGTACATATTAAATAGGGAGAGCAGATCTTCCAACGGTTAGGTTTGACTAAAGAAATGACTATATTAGGTCAGACTGGACAAACAACTATAATTGACCAAGAAATGGCTAGATTTGACTATTCAAATTGTTTAACTATATTAATATGTTAAAACTAATATTATTATAATATTTATCATGTGTTATTTTAAGTAAAAAGACTATATTTAAGGAATATTTACCAAATAATAACTATTAGTAATAGAAGGGAATTAATATAGAATAAATAATATTATATTATTATTATAATAACGTTACAATATTAATCTTCTTATTAATGGCTTGTATAACTAATTAAATTTTTTTAATAGTAATGTTTATGAAATGGGGATAAGTGTTAATAGATCTAGGGATATTAATAATAATTAGAATAATATTAATTCTTGTTATATTATTTGTACTAGATGATTATTTAGATTAGACATGAAAAAAGGAAATATTTTATAATAATATCAATCAGGTATAATTAGTAATAGTATGGATTTAATATTATAAATAATATTAGTTATTATTGTACTTTTGTTATGATAAAAGTATTATTCTTATTATTGATAGTTAGAGCAACTAATTAATATCAATTTATTAGTAAAGGGAGTTGTCTATAATGCGACTTTTTGAGATTCCGGTGACGGAATCCGGCGGAAGAAATTGAGATGGAATCATGATTTGTTGCAGTTAAAATAGTTTTTTAACTGCATATTCGGATTCAGCACCCTGAAAAACCCCTGGGACGGTTTCATTGTGCAAAAATTAGCTATCAAACTTGGATTCCAATAAATCACTGTCGGATTTTCACCGGAAAAAATCGCCGGAAAGGCTTTCAAAAAGTCGCGTTAAAGACTACGTCATTAGGAAAGGGAGTTGTCTATAATGCGACTTTTTGAGATTCCGGTGACGGAATCCGGCGGAAGAAATTGAGATGGAATCATGATTTGTTGCGGTTAAAATAGTTTTTTAACTGCATATTCGGATTCAACACCCTGAAAAACCCCTGGGACGGTTTCATTGTGCAAAAATTAGCTATCAAACTTGGATTCCAATAAATCACTGCCGGATTTTCACCGGAAAAAATCGCCGGAAAGGCTTTCAAAAAGTCGCGTTAAAGACTACGTCATTAGGAAAGGGAGTTGTCTATAATGCGACTTTTTGAGATTCCGGTGACGGAATCCGGCGGAAGAAATTGAGATGGAATCATGATTTGTTGCAGTTAAAATAGTTTTTTAACTGCATATTCGGATTCAGCACCCTGAAAAACCCCTGGGACGGTTTCATTGTGCAAAAATTAGCTATCAAACTTGGATTCCAATAAATCACTGCCGGATTTTCACCGGAAAAAATCGCCGGAAAGGCTTTCAAAAAGTCGCGTTAAAGACTACGTCATTAGGAAAGGGAGTTGTCTATAATGCGACTTTTTGAGATTCCGGTGACGGAATCCGGCGGAAGAAATTGAGATGGAATCATGATTTGTTGCAGTTAAAATAGTTTTTTAACTGCATATTCGGATTCAGCACCCTGAAAAACCCCTGGGACGGTTTCATTGTGCAAAAATTAGCTATCAAACTTGGATTCCAATAAATCACTACCGGATTTTCACCGGAAAAAATCGCCGGAAAGGCTTTCAAAAAGTCGCGTTAAAGACTACGTCATTAGAAAAGGAGTTGTCTATAATGCGACTTTTTGAGATTCCGGTGACGGAATCCGGCGGAAGAAATTGAGATGGAATCATGATTTGTTGCAGTTAAAATAGTTTTTTAACTGCATATTCGGATTCAGCACCCTGAAAAACCCCTGGGACGGTTTCATTGTGCAAAAATTAGCTATCAAACTTGGATTCCAATAAATCACTGCCGGATTTTCACCGGAAAAAATCGCCGGAAAGGCTTTCAAAAAGTCGCGTTAAAGACTACGTCATTAGGAAAGGGAGTTGTCTATAATGCGACTTTTTGAGATTCCGGTGACGGAATCCGGCGGAAGAAATTGAGATGGAATCATGATTTGTTGCAGTTAAAATAGTTTTTTAACTGCATATTCGGATTCAGCACCCTGAAAAACCCCTGGGACGGTTTCATTGTGCAAAAATTAGCTATCAAACTTGGATTCCAATAAATCACTGCCGGATTTTCACCGGAAAAAATCGCCGGAAAGGCTTTCAAAAAGTCGCGTTAAAGACTACGTCATTAGGAAAGGGAGTTGTCTATAATGCGACTTTTTGAGATTCCGGTGACGGAATCCGGCGGAAGAAATTGAGATGGAATCATGATTTGTTGCAGTTAAAATAGTTTTTTAACTGCATATTCGGATTCAGCACCCTGAAAAACCCCTGGGACGGTTTCATTGTGCAAAAATTAGCTATCAAACTTGGATTCCAATAAATCACTGCCGGATTTTCACCGGAAAAAATCGCCGGAAAGGCTTTCAAAAAGTCGCGTTAAAGACTACGTCATTAGGAAAGGGAGTTGTCTATAATGCGACTTTTTGAGATTCCGGTGACGGAATCCGGCGGAAGAAATTGAGATGGAATCATGATTTGTTGCAGTTAAAATAGTTTTTTAACTGCATATTTGGATTCAGCACCCTGAAAAACCCCTGGGACGGTTTCATTGTGCAAAAATTAGCTATCAAACTTGGATTCCAATAAATCACTGCCGGATTTTCACCGGAAAAAATCGCCGGAAAGGCTTTCAAAAAGTCGCGTTAAAGACTACGTCATTAGGAAAGGGAGTTGTCTATAATGCAACTTTTTGAGATTCCGGTGACGGAATCCGGCGGAAGAAATTGAGATGGAATCATGATTTGTTGCAGTTAAAATAGTTTTTTAACTACATATTCGGATTCAGCACCCTGAAAAACCCCTGGGACGGTTTCATTGTGCAAAAATTAGCTATCAAACTTGGATTCCAATAAATCACTGCCGGATTTTCACCGGAAAAAATCGCCGGAAAGGCTTTCAAAAAGTCGCGTTAAAGACTACGTCATTAGGAAAAGGGAGTTGTCTATAATGCGACTTTTTGAGATTCCGGTGACGGAATCCGGCGGAAGAAATTGAGATGGAATCATGATTTGTTGCAGTTAAAATAGTTTTTTAACTGCATATTCGGATTCAGCACCCTGAAAAACCCCTGGGACGGTTTCATTGTGCAAAAATTAGCTATCAAACTTGGATTCCAATAAATCACTGCCGGATTTTCACCGGAAAAAATCGCCGGAAAGGCTTTCAAAAAGTCGCGTTAAAGACTACGTCATTAGGAAAGGGAGTTGTCTATAATGCGACTTTTTGAGATTCCGGTGACGGAATCCGGCGGAAGAAATTGAGATGGAATCATGATTTGTTGCAGTTAAAATAGTTTTTTAACTGCATATTCGGATTCAGCACCCTGAAAAACCCCTGGGACGGTTTCATTGTGCAAAAATTAGCTATCAAACTTGGATTCCAATAAATCACTGCCGGATTTTCACCGGAAAAAATCGCCGGAAAGGCTTTCAAAAAGTCGCGTTAAAGACTACGTCATTAGGAAAGGGAGTTGTCTATAATGCGACTTTTTGAGATTCCGGTGACGGAATCCGGCGGAAGAAATTGAGATGGAATCATGATTTGTTGCAGTTAAAATAGTTTTTTAACTGCATATTCGGATTCAGCACCCTGAAAAACCCCTGGGACGGTTTCATTGTGCAAAAATTAGCTATCAAACTTGGATTCCAATAAATCACTGCCGGATTTTCACCAGAAAAAATCGCCGGAAAGGCTTTCAAAAAGTCGCGTTAAAGACTACGTCATTAGGAAAGGGAGTTGTCTATAATGCGACTTTTTGAGATTCCGGTGACGGAATCCGGCGGAAGAAATTGAGATGGAATCATGATTTGTTGCAGTTAAAATAGTTTTTTAACTGCATATTCGGATTCAGCACCCTGAAAAACCCCTGGGACGGTTTCATTGTGCAAAAATTAGCTATCAAACTTGGATTCCAATAAATCATTGCCGGATTTTCACCGGAAAAAATCGCCGGAAAGGCTTTCAAAAAGTCGCGTTAAAGACTACGTCATTAGGAAAGGGAGTTGTCTATAATGCGACTTTTTGAGATTCCGGTGACGGAATCCGGCGGAAGAAATTGAGATGGAATCATGATTTGTTGCAGTTAAAATAGTTTTTTAGCTGCATATTCGGATTCAGCACCCTGAAAAACCCCTGGGACGGTTTCATTGTGCAAAAATTAGCTATCAAACTTGGATTCCAATAAATCACTGTCGGATTTTCACCGGAAAAAATCGCCGGAAAGGCTTTCAAAAAGTCGCGTTAAAGACTACGTCATTAGGAAAGGGAGTTGTCTATAATGCGACTTTTTGAGATTCCGGTGACGGAATCCGGCGGAAGAAATTGAGATGGAATCATGATTTGTTGCAGTTAAAATAGTTTTTTAACTGCATATTCGGATTCAGCACCCTGAAAAACCCCTGGGACGGTTTCATTGTGCAAAAATTAGCTATCAAACTTGGATTCCAATAAATCACTGCCGGATTTTCACCGGAAAAAATCGCCGGAAAGGCTTTCAAAAAGTCGCGTTAAAGACTACGTCATTAGGAAAGGGAGTTGTCTATAATGCGACTTTTTGAGATTCCGGTGACGGAATCCGGCGGAAGAAATTGAGATGGAATCATGATTTGTTGCAGTTAAAATAGTTTTTTAACTGCATATTCGGATTCAGCACCCTGAAAAACCCCTGGGACGGTTTCATTGTGCAAAAATTAGCTATCAAACTTGGATTCCAATAAATCACTGCCGGATTTTCACCGGAAAAAATCGCCGGAAAGGCTTTCAAAAAGTCGCGTTAAAGACTACGTCATTAGGAAAGGGAGTTGTCTATAATGCGACTTTTTGAGATTCCGGTGACGGAATCCGGTGGAAGAAATTGAGATGGAATCATGATTTGTTGCAGTTAAAATAGTTTTTTAACTGCATATTCGGATTCAGCACCCTGAAAAACCCCTGGGACGGTTTCATTGTGCAAAAATTAGCTATCAAACTTGGATTCCAATAAATCACTGCCGGATTTTCACCGGAAAAAATCACCGGAAAGGCTTTCAAAAAGTCGCGTTAAAGACTACGTCATTAGGAAAGGGAGTTGTCTATAATGCGACTTTTTGAGATTCCGGTGACGGAATCCGGCGGAGGAAATTGAGATGGAATCATGATTTGTTGCAGTTAAAATAGTTTCTACATGTTAGTACATATATTAATAAATCTAGGGATGTTAGTACATGTAATGATTGATTATTACTGTGGCGAGCTTCTGGTCCATCAATCAATCACCAAACCAGCCGCTGATCCATTCACCGCTTCATTCACATCCATTCACTGCCGTCACCATCGCTTTGGCCAGACGCAGCGGCGAGTCGGAAAGTTTTCTACCTCGTCGCCGCTCCTTCGTCGGTGTTTGTTCTTGTTTTCTACCTTCAAACCAGCCGCTCCTTGCATATTCTGGATTTCTAAGGATAGGTTTGTTAATTGAGTATTTCTAAGGATAGGTTTGTTAATTGAGTATAAGTGTTTTTTCGTCGTTGTTAATTGAGTATAAGTGTTTGCGTTCGCTGTCTCAATTTGAAACAAAAGCGAGGATATCCTGAGCACATCAATATTTTCCGTACAGGTTTCCATTGGAGACCGCTAATGGTAATGCTGACTGTTTGGTTGGTGTTGTATGAATTTATTGTAGTATATCATTGTGTTTCTGGGAGTTACAGATCCTCTCTTAACAATGCACATCACATGTTACTCCACATCTTTACATTGCCAAAATTTTATGTTAAATAGTTTGTTTTTTTGTTGCATCAAAGTAACATAAGTGTCTAAGTTATATCAGGGTGAGATTTTTTCACTTCATTCAAGATCTACTTCATACATATCCACTACTTTTAGCGGGTGAGCTTTTTTCTCACTCCATGCAAGATCTACTTCAGACATATTCACTACTTTTACCTAGGAGTCATCAATAAGGATTATATATTTGTCAAAATCACTCTCTGATATTCACTACTTTTAGCTAGGAGTCATCATTAAGGGTTATCTATTTTGTCAAAATCACTATCGGATCAAAATCACCAAAAACTTGAAACTAGTTTCCAATACTTTGTTGGTTTAGAAAACCATGGTGTTATCATGGGAAAACAAGCCCACTCGGTTTGAACCTTGGTAATTATTATTAAAATCTCTCCAACTTCCCTAGCCCAATGAACATATTGGTGGCTAAACACCTTTTGATTGATTGGAAAGGGGATAAAAAGCCATGCAAGATTTACTCTTTTGGTCATAACCTATTCATTGTACCAAATTTGGCACTTGAGACCCCCTTGCATGGACCCACCCACCTTACACTCTTGGGTACTGAAACTCTTGAGGAGACACCTAACTTATGTTATTAAGTTTTGATACCATTCTAGGGACCAATCTTATCATAATTGGGTTGATTTTGTCAAAATTGGTAGGTTGGACCAATTCTAGGGTTATATCAATTTGGTTGAAGGTTCAAAATGGTGATGGTTGGTTTTGTACCAAACCAACTGATTTCATATTGAGCATGCCAAAACCAACTGGTTTTGTACAAACAATGATGGGAACCACTTCAACTCATTTTTTTGTAAAATCAATTAAATAAAAAGGTGAAACATTAAACTTAAACCTATACCCCCTTCAATGCTTTCTTAAAGACCTCCCCACTTTCCATTTCACTCACACAATTCATTTGAGAAATTTGGAATTTTTGAGTTGGGTTTCTTGGGTTGATTTGGAGAGATGATTGAAGGGTTGATTTGAAGAATTTGTTGGGCTGATTTGAGGAGCTTGATTGAAGGATTGATTTGGAGAGTTGGATGAGTACCTTTAAGGCTAGGGGAATAAAGTTAGAATCCTAATTTTTGAATTTAGTCATTTTGAGGCATCTCTGGTATGATTAGATTGTATAGTCTAGTGTCTATGCTACAGTTATTAATTAGTACTATGCTTATTTTTGGACTTTACAAGCCATTTAGAACTTTTTTGTTGATGTATTTTGTTCATAAATGGATTGCACTCAATGTTGTTTTGGTTGTATGCATAGCTACACTAGAAACTTTGCATATATAAATTATATGCAAAGTATAATGGTTTGGATTCACATGGATGTTATGAAAATATTTCTTGTTTTAAAATTTGAATATTTTATGTAGTTTTTGATTGACTGTTTTTGTAGTTGAATATATATTTATTTATTTCCTAGCATTTGTTTGGTTCTGGTTTTTGGAGTTGATTGATTTGATAACTAGTCACATAGCTTGGACATCAAACCTAGTTTTCCAATCCACATACACCCTCAAAGGCCATTAATATACCCTATCCAAGGATGTACCCAAGCTATATCCTTGGGTGTTTGATATGGGCACATGACAACTATTGGATATTCACATACAAGAGAAAAATCCCAAGAGAGAGAATAAGCATGCAAGTAGAAAGGATATTATTGCATTGTACACTTTGTTGTACACTCATTTGCATTATCTCAATATGGGAGTACAACATTATAAGAGAGTGATGAAGTTTGACAAAGTTTCTAATAAAATACAATAAAAGGTGAGTAATCACATTTAACAATGAGATAAGAGAATAATAAAGTGTAATGTGTAAAATACAATTAAAATACATAGTCTAACTAACCTTAATACAAACTCAAGGACTAATTAAGTCTTATTAGTTTCAACGACCTCACATAGCTTGAGCCTCAAATTGAACTTACCAATCCATCTACTTTAGAAATTTTCCAAATTGGAGTTTTAGCACAGAACATAAAAGTTCATCTCTTTGACTAAAGGTTTCTCACATCTAATTTTCAGCCTTAGGGAAGTCATGAAATAGAATATAAAACAATGGAAAATACACAATATTTCATTCTCAAAAAACACAATTTTCTAGGTAATCCAAGGAGAGAAGATACCATACTGTCTAGATAAGTTTCATTCCTCTAGAGAAAATTATCACACATAAAGCATATCTGAAAATTCACTTTGGCAGTAGTTATAACAGTGGTAGAACAATAGATATTACAACAACAAAAAACCCCTTAATTTATTCAATGATGATGTCAAATCATTCAACAAATTGTCCTTTTACTTATGTCAAATCATCAAGACATATATAGTTGTTAATAAAGATACACTAAGAACGCATATGGCTGAAAATCAAATATGGAAATTGCACAAGTTTCAGATATTTGGAAGCTTCATTAATATGTTTAAGATAAAGGCTCCATAGCCTTCTCTCAATGCTAGCATAAGCCACTAGTGCTCCAAGACCCTAGCTAGGGAAAACAATGAAAATCCGATCTCAACCAAGGAGCTCCACATGCAATAATCACTCCAACAATCCTCCAAGACAATGCATTCTTTACTCTTCTTCTCCACCAAAGCTACCCTACGGTTTTATTAAAATACCCTTATCTCAAACCTCCAAGGGTAAACCCCAATGTTCCACCAAGTTTCCATGATAGGGGGCACATGAACAAGAAGACGCATATGGGGGATATGTGGAAGCAACACCCCCAAATTTTAGGGAAATTCAGGGGGGATGTGGGGACGTTGGGGCTTTTATAAACATGATTAAAATTAAAATTCAATAAATTATGAAATACAATGATTCATACATCATAAACGATTTAATAGTAGATACTAAATTTTAAAGACTAGAATAGTAAATTGAAATTACTCAAACTCAGAATAGTAAAAAGTGACGAGTCAAATACTCAATCTAAAGTCAACAGTATCTAGAGTCAAGACTCAAAAGTTAAAACTAAAAATGAACAGTGAACCAATGTTATCAGAATTGGACTAGTCATCGAACCAATTGACTGCAAAACTAGGAACTAGAGAAAAACTCGATCAAAAAACTAATCAACCAATAAATACATAAATATCTAAGTTGCATGAAACGTGGCCCTAGGGGTTGTTTCCTCCCGGGAAACGAAACGAAACGTGGCCCTAGGGGTTGTTTCCTCCCGGGAAACGAAACGAAACCCGGAAACGCGTAGCGTACAGCCTGGAAACACGTTTCCGGCAGTAATGCCACGTTTCCCGAAACGGAAACGTGGCAGTATGGCCAGAAACGCGTTTCGTACGAGCCACGTTTCCCCAAATTTATGTGTTGTTTTAAAAAAAAAAAAAATATTGTTTTTAATTTTTTTTTAGGTTTCTGAGATGTTCTAGAAACCTATTCTAAAGTTATAAAAGACCAGTTTGTCTCATTCTCTCATCACACTATTCAGCAAGTCGTTTCTCTTGGAGCCTGGCAGTTGTTGATAGGTGGAACAATTTCAATACACCATTGCACACTTTAGCACATGCTTTGAACCCCAAATTTTATGATGAGGAGCTTATTGCTAAAAGCAATGGGAAGAGGAAGGCACCCCATAAGGATAGAGAGGTGGCTACTGGGGTGAAAAAAGCCCTTATGAGAATGTTTTCTTCTCATCTACATAGGGAGGTAAAGGAGGAATTTTCCAGTTTTGTTGTAGGAATAGATGATTATGCAGATATATCAGCTTTGGAGGAGAGAAGCACCATGAATCTAGTTAGGTGGTGGATTTGTCATGGAGTAAATGGTGTACATTTGCAAAACCTTGCCATTCGTATTCTTTCACAAGTGGCAAGCTCTTCATCAGCAAAAAGGAATTGGAGCACTTATGGTTTTATTCATTCTCTGAAGCGCAATAGGTTGGGCTCACAGAAAGCAGAGGATCTTATTTATGTGCACTCCAACCTTCGCCTTGCATCTCATAGGGGTCTAGAATACAACAGTGGTCCTTCTAAAGAATGGGATGTGGATGCAGAAAATCCTGATTTGGATCTCTCTCTTACTGCCCTGAATATTGAGGCCGAATCTGATAGTGGAATTGGTGCATCATCTTCTTCAGCACTACCATCCACTGTTGAGCATTGTGCTGCTTCTATTTTTGATGAGGATTGTTATGATGAGGATTAGTCTTTTGTGACTTCTCTCTATAGTTCTTGCAACCTTATAGTCTTTATTGTACTTGCAGCCTCATATACTAATATAAATAAAGGCTGATTTTGGATTTTCCTATATTTTTATTTTCATTATGTGATCATTCATGAATCATGAGTAGATGTGATGTAAATTTAATCTTAATGTTTAAACGTAATAAATTATAATCATATAATGTAAATGTATCATTCATGCTTTATGATTGCACATATATATAATAATAATGTTTAAATATTTTTAATATATATATATATATATATAGATATATATATATATATATATATATATATATATATATATATATATATATATATATATATATAGAGAGAGAGAGAGAGAGAGAGATATTATATATATATTATATATATTCGCGTTTCCCCGTTTCCAAAATTTGGGGAGGTCCCGTTTCATTTCGCTTCCCGTTTCGGAAACTCGTTTCCGTTTCCCCGTTTCATGCAACTTAGATAAATATTCAAATTTTGAAAAAATAAATGAGCATTCATGTGTGTAGGGCCCCTCCATATGACCCCAATATTTTTCTCATTTTTTTTTTCAAGGACAGGTATATACATCTTTAAATATAATTGAAAATGCCCATCAAGCCTCTTATAATCCTCTCGTTGATCAATCAATGGCCCAGATTAGATTCTAATCAATGGCTCAAATCATTTCAACTTGATCCTCGTCTTCTAGAAGTTTAACCCCTAGTTTAATTAATACCCTTTAATTATTTTAATTTCCTAAGTTTAGACTTAGGCAGACATTAAAAATAATTAATTATTTTAATAAAACTGTCTTTGGATGGAATTCCCAAAACAATTTCTGGGTATTCTGAAATATATGTGTCCTAGACTCCCTACAAATTTTGAGGCTTAGTGCACATCTGATGCTAACAGAAATCAACAACCAATTGGAGTGGCCATTCATTCTAGCCATGTTGTAAGCCCTTGGCTTCGATGTTTTTTTCATCTTGGTCATGGAGACTATTTTGTGACACCTTGGTGTGCATCATATAATGATGAAGTTAGGACTATATAACTCTACACCAAGTTTGTGCTCTTGTGCTTTGCAATTGCAAGATTGTTAATCCTTTTACCATACAAACTAGTACCTTTAACTTAAAGTCCCAAAGATAGGATACTAGCAATGTGGACATAGGAGGTTGGCCACTATCAACTCGCCAACTCTCCTTTGCACTTTAGGAAAGGGTAAATGGAATCCTAACCAAGGTGGGTTTCCCTATGGTTTACTAAGATTAATGCATATGTAGTATGTAGTGGGAGCATGAGAAAGCTTGGTGTCATAAACAAAATGGGAAAATTGATTTAGATAGTTGGGGAGTGGTGGATAAAAGGGAGACTGGTACCTTTAATTGTTTGGGCAACAAAGTCATGTGGGTAATCTTAGAAAGTGGTTCTAAAGGAATATTAAGAGGTATCAAGCAATTGCTTGATATGCACAACTACATATCTAACTTGGTTGTTTACTCTACAAATGTGACGATGGAGAGGATCCTATAAAAGGTCCACTACTTAAAGAAAATTGCAAATGTGGCCCCTACTAAAGACTATCTACAAACACACCTAATATAGTGATATAGAATGTGTAATGTTTTTATCTTGAAGTTGAACGATACAAAAGGGAGATAAGAGGGAGGAAACCATTACCCTAACACTTTCCATTGTAGCACATGTACTTCTCTATGGCAGGGTGAAGGAGATGGTGTGTGAAATTTCTACTCTATTGCAGCAACTGGAAATTATTCTTCTAATTAATTAAATATTGAGTGCAGTTTATTTGATACGACAAACAACGAATAAAATCACTACTGCAATTTTCATCATAAAACATTGCGAAAAGAAAAATGTTGGAACTAAGAAATATAGAGTGCACACAAAAATTTGACACAATTATTTTTAGACAAATGTCCTTGGAAAATCCCAATGCAAGAAAATCTGTGCAACATATGAGGGTTTTATTATTATGCAACAGTGAAATAATCTGAGTACAATTTATGGATGCCCAATTGGCTATCCAATCAACAAATATCTAACAAAAATACTAGAGAGAAAATTCTCTCTCCACAAGCAATCCTGGCACTAGATACCTTAGACTGTCCAAACCCTTGTGTAGTCCCTCTGCACAGACCCTGCGTCGCCCCTTGCACGTGTCGTTCTGTTCAGCCTCTAATCAAGCTATCCTACTTGTCTCTGCAGCTTGAAGTGACTCTCCAAACCTCTGGAAAATTTTCTTGGCCTCTGGAAGCTAAATCAACCTTCCTCTTGACTGAATCGAACTGCTCACTGAGGCTACTATGCAACTTCACTTTGGAATACTTTTGTCACTTGTTGTTGCCTCTCTGTGGAATATCCTCCAGAATCACTGTCTCTGCCCCTCACTGACTCTCCTTCCCCTTTGGCTTGAACTCCTCTTCCCTGCTCAATTGTTGTTGGTGGATAACTTGATCTACCAAGGAAATCGATCTCTCAAGTGTATCTTGCTCCAACCCCATTGACCTCCTCTTATAATCTCTTGTTGGCTCACCAACGACCATGATTAATTCCTCATCAATGGATAAGATCATCACTGAGTCAATCCATGTGAGTTTTTAGAGAAATATCACCTTTCTCAATTAATTCTTGTTAATTAATCACTTTTCCTAAGTTAAACTTAGGAAATATTTAATTATTGACTAATTAACTTAATTGAGCAATCTCTATGTATTTTCTCTTGAAACGTTTTTTGGGTTCTGGAGTTCTAGTGTTTCTTAGCCTCTTTGGCCAAAGTTGAGACTAGAACACCTGTTTGATGCTATAAAAATTAACACTCATTCTTAGCGAGGAAGGTGTTCTACTATCTCATAACATCCTCCTATACACATTGTTGATCTCAAACAACTATGTTAACTATCTCATAACATCCTCCTATACACATTGTTGATCTCGGACAACTATGATAACCTGCCACTACCCACCAAGCTACTGTGCAACTCTGATTCATCTGCTACTCTGAGTTGAACCAAGCTGCATCTACGTTGCTGCTAACACTGCATTGTACACCCCGTACTGTTGCCAACTCTACACTGCACTGCAACTGATCTCAAACTGTTGTTGCTACTACAACTACTGCAACTAAAAAATAAACTCTAAATCAACCGCGTCTTATGAATTTCCACTATCTCCTTAGAATCTAACTGCTACTAGTCTCTGCACTGTCCACTAAGAATGTCTGTGCTGCAACTACTTTGTGCCCCTCAACGTCAAACTGCAACTAGTACTGCAACTACCCCTCAGGAACTCCTATACATGTTGCTAATCTCGGACAACTATGATAACCTGCCACTACCCACCAAGCTTCTACGCAACTCTGATTCATCTGCTACTCTGAGTTGATCCAACCTGCATCTACGTTGTTGCTGACACTGCACTATACACCCTGTACTGTTGCCAACTCTACATTGCACTGCAACTGATCTCAAACTGTTGTTGTTGTTGCAACTATTGCAGCTGAAAAATAAACTCTAAATCAACTGTCTTATGAAATTCAACTATCTCCTTAGAATCTAACTGCTACCAGTCTCTGCACTGTCCACTAAGAATGTCTGCGCTGCAACTGCTTTGCACCCCTCAACGTCAAACTGCAACTAGTACTACAACTGTCCCTCAAGAAATCACTCCGCCATTTGATATTGATCTACCTGCTACTGAATATTGCAGGCCTTTGTAGCAAGGGTATTGATCCATGAGGAAACACCTGTCATATGCTATCCTCCTTGGACCCTGCCCAAAACTTTTGCAATTATGGTGACTAAAGTTCAATGTCACCCCACTTCTCTTTTTGAGGTATGGCTGCATACAGTGTGAATTCATCCTCCAACCTGGAAGACAAATTGTCGATCTTTTCCGAAGCTGTTGCCTTCTCATGCTTCTCCTTCTTGTCCTTCTTTCTTTTTGGACACTAGGTACTGTAGTGACCAAATTCAACACATTTGAAGCACTTGATCTTTGACAGATAATTTTTCTTCTCTCCTCCCTGTGAGCTTTGTCCCCAAATAGGACCTTTCTTTTCCTTTCCCTTCAATGCAAGGGCTACATTCTCCTCCTCCTTCACACTCTTTGATCCTTTGTTGCTACCACTGAAACTACTCTTGACTACAAAAAGTCTCATCTCCTCCTATGTGAAATCTACCCACAATCTATCCCAACTTGGTAGTTGATCTCGTCGAGTGATACCTTGGACGAAAGTAGCCCATTCCTCGATGAAACTGATGATAGATCCAATTATGACAAGCTCATTCCGGACATCCTGAATACTTGTGAGGTAGGGAGTAACTCCTCCCTTCTGCATCTTAGTGGTTCTTAGCTTCTCCTTCAGGAACATCTTTTGATTCTCAGAAGGATTCTGGTAGAGTGATGTGAGAGCATCCCACATTTATTTGGGCGTATTCTTGGCCACTAAGTGTGAGACTTTATGACCTCGAATGCCATCAAGGATAAACCGCTTTGCCTTGGCCATCTCCTTATTGTAATTCTCTAGTTGTTACGGCTCTGTGGGTAGGGCTACAACTCTCTCTGCATACATCTTCAGACCATTTCATCTAGCAAGAAAGTCATCCTAGCTTTCTAGATACAACAATTTGAGGCTCCATCTAGCCTATCTTGATCTCGAAGTCCTGCTGAGGCCATTTTTTGCAAAACTCACAACTGGGAAAATACACAGGAATCTTCTCGTTTCCTAATCGGCTACTTGCTTAGATACACACACTCACTCTTGGAATGTGCAGTTTTGTTAGCTGCTACTGCCCCTTGCAACTAGAAATCAAGGATTTCCTCCATAAAACTGAATCTAGAAACCCTCTGAGAAAAATCTCTCTATGTGTTATTTATCTTCCTCTCGGCGTTGATTCTGCTTCTGCAATCACTGCTACAAAATTACTGCGCCTAGATCTGCTCAACAAATTATTTGTTCTGCTCACCAGAAATGCTTCCCAGCTACACCATTTCCTGTTGGAACTGCTTCTAAACAAATTGAACCCTGTCTAGCAATTCAAACTGCCTGGCCAGCCTTTGTGTAGACCCAGAGGAAATTCGCTCAAACTCCCTCTGAACTGCGAAAGTTCTCCTCTCTGTTTTTGATTTGTCAAATTTGCTCTGATACCATGTGAAATTTCTAATCTATTGTAGCAACTGGAAATTATCCTTCTAACTAATTAAAAATAAAGTGTAGTTTATTCACTATGAAAACCCATGGATAAAATCAAAACTACAATTTTCACCACAAAATGTTGCAGAAAATAAAAATGTTGGAACTGAGAAACATAGAGCACACAGACAAAAATTGGACACAATTATTTTTGGGAAAATGTCCCTGGAAAAACCCAATGCAAGAAAATGGTACAATAGATGAGGCTTTTATATTTATGCAACAATGAAATAATATGAGTACAATCTATTGATGCCCGCAATCCCAACACTGGCTACCTCATGAAAATTGTCCATCCAAACCCTTAGGCAATCCCTGTGCTAGCCCTCGCATGTGTGGCTCTATTCATCCTCTAATCAATCTTTCCTACTTGTTTCTATTGCTGGAAGTGACTGTCTAGACCTCTGGAAAAATTTTCCAGCCTTTGGAAGCTGAATCAAGACTCCTCTTAGTTGAATCAAATTGCTCACTAAAGTTATTGTGCAGCCCTTGTGCAACTTCACTGTGGAATACTTTTGTCACTTGCTAGTGCCTCTTCGGAACTGGAATTTCCCGCAGAATCACTGTCTCTACCCCTCACTAACTTTGCATCCCCTCTGGCTTGAACTCCTCTTCCCTGCTCAATTGCTGCTGCTGGATAACTCAATCTACCAAGGAAATCGATCTCTCAAGTGTGTCTTCTAACCCCATCGACCTCCTCTTATAATCTCTCTTTGGTTCACCAATAGCCATGATTAAATTCTCATCAATGACTAAGATCATCACTGACTTGATCCACATGAGGTTCTAGAGAAATCTCACCTTTCTAAATTAATTCTTGTTAATTAATCACTTTTCCTAAGTTATACTTAGGAAATATTTAATTATTGACTAATTAACTTAATTGAGCCATCCATAGGTGTTTTCTCTTGAAACGTTTTTTGGGTTCTGGAGTTCTATTGTTTCTTAGCCTCCCTAAGGAAAGTCAAGACCGAAACACCTGTCTCGTGCTATAAAAACTAATATGGAGGATCGTAATAACAAGATTGCTTAATGCAAGAGTCAAATTGGAAAGGGCTCACAGCCATATGCTTATCATTCTCAAGATTATTCCAATGGGTAACAATAAAAGGAGGGCCTAAGGGTGACTCAACTACATTGTCATCATGACCATCATTGAAAAAGCAAGGCATGGTATCATCATACTTTGGGAAAAACCACATTCTCGTGTCTTTAGGTGGGGAAGTTAACCCCTCCTTCAAACTAGGGCACTGAGCTTCATCACATACCTCCTGCTCTTGGCTATCATCATCAAATGTACACTGAGGGTTATGTCGATCAAACATGAAGAAAAACCCTCTCTCATTAACATCAAGGGGTTAAGGATCCTTCTCAATCCTCGCTATATAAGGGCTTCCACCGATTTCTCAAGATGGACATCAAACTTTTCTTCAACAATTGTGGCATGCTGAACATCACTTTGAAACATAAATAAGAGGCTCTTCCACTCATTAAGATAAAACTCAGGATTTGGTGCAAGTGGAGATAACTCATGTTGATCGATGTGGTCATCGTCTCTCGAGGTTTCCATAGAACTCTCTTCTTTTTTACCATCATAGTTGATTCCCCAACCAACAACCCAAAACTCTTCCATAGATTCACTTTGTGACTTCTTAGGGTGACCCCAAATTCCAATCCTCCTTTGGCACATCTAGCTCTAGGATTTCTTTGGGAATGGGGTAACATTGTCGGTGGTTATGTTGTGGATTGCAATGTCTTTCTTGTACAACTTCACAAAAGATGTTAACTACTTAGTTCTTGTAAGCGAGCTCTAGGAGAAGGATGCCTGTAGGATTATCTTCATAGTTGTGTTGCATTTCATTGAGCTCATTTCCTTGCTCACTACATAAATTCAATAGGGAGGTCATATCTGTGCATTCCTCGACTAGATGCCTACAACACTCCTTGCATTCTTTCACATTCTCTTGAAGTATTTGGAGATTTTCAGGATTTAAAACCTCGTCATCATCTTAGTCATCATAAGGAATATCAGGTACCACCCCTTTATCACAAGGATACCTCGAGCTTTCCCTTATGTGGTCCATGAGGGCAACATCAACTTGCGGATGGCTATGATCCATGCTAGTCTTTGTAACTTCACTTTCTAAGGAGCCCCTTTCATCAAAATCCTTACCATGCTCCCTTTCAACATCACCCTCAACATCTTCATCAATGATTTCATCTTGATGATCTAGAAAGGACTCTTCCTCTTTATGGCATCGATTTTCAATTTGAAGGGTATCCTCAATAGGTTTTGAATTCAGGGCCTCATGGCAAAGAAATTTATTGACAAGTACTTCAATAAATGAAATTCTCTTAGGCTTGCAATTATCATGCAACTATGAGTCATTACCCTTTAATATCTATATATATATATATATATATATATATATATATATATATATATATATATATATATATATCTGAGAGTATCTTGATGAACCACCTTTGCTTCTAAATATATTGGGTAAATGTTTTGACGTGATTAATTGTAGAGGATGGATCACCGTCAAACTTGGGCTCCCTAAAACTGTGCATACATCCACATAATTCAGGTACCCAGGGGTGCTAGTGATGTCCAAGGTGGGGATTATCTTATGAAGCATAGACATTCTATTAGCTTACTCATATCAATTTATGCAGGAGTCACCAAGGGGAATATAGGATGCCTTGAAGGATGCTTGCTCCAACCTACAAACATTTGATTTGAGGTCCAATGAGGAACAAGGGCTTCATTCTTCCAATGGAGTCGCCAAATGAGGCTCTTTATTGTCATTAGGGATGAAACACACGCTTTGTTACCTCAAAAACGATACCAAAAATGTTGCTGCAATATCTAGTAGGCCTTTCAGAGGGAAACTCTACAAGGTATAAACTAGACCTATTAGCAACAATGGGATAGTGGCCCACTATCACCATAGCCAAAACCCCCTACTCTTTATGAAATTTCACCGATGGGAAGAGTATCCATAGGAAAGAGATCACTTATGAAAGGTATTCTAGGGTGAATGCATGAAGTGATCTCACTAGGAGGTCTTCAAGAAAGACACAATTTAAGCTCAAGGCTTCAAAAGGAAGCAATTCATTTTATATGAAGAGTCCTAGAAATAAGGATACAAGACTAGGGTTTGATAGATTAGACGAGTGTTGGAGTAACTCAAGGTCAAGGAAAGGAGAAAGGGTTTCTTGTAATGTATATTTGGTGAACCAAGGTTCATGAAACTTTCAAGAAAGTTGTTAAGTTGAGGGAAGAAAAACTAGGGTTTCCCTCTTAGGGAAAACATCTAGGGCAAGAGAATTTATGGATGAAATTGGAGTGGATGCCCACCAAATAGATAGATTTTGTGGAAAACCCTACCCTCTTGATGTTTAGGGTCTCCAACCACCAAAACCCTTCCTCCTTAGAAATTTGTACCAAACTCTAGTTCTCTTCTCTAGCCTTGAAAGGACTGAATTTAATAGAGAGAAAAGCTAGATAAAATATGAGATTGATCACCAATAAGTTGGAGAAGTGCCTTGTTCCTCAGTAGAATGGAGTCTAGGATGATTTAGGCTAGCTAAACTTGTTTTTAAGGAGGCCAGAATTTGATGCCCTAGCAAGCAAATTTCAAGCATTTACCCACTCAATGAAAAATGGATTTTTATGGGAAATCTACAATGACTTCACCACTAGGACTATTCATCACATGTTATACATGAGTAATGTATGAAATATTCATCTAGATAGCAATTCAATTAATTTTAAAAAAATTAGGACATAATTTACCATGACCTAGAATCAATAATTCCATACATTAGACATAGAAAAATAGATATTCAACAATAAAGTGCACTTACAAGACAACATGCAAGAATTCCTTCCATTATCCAAAGAATGGCTACAAGAAATATCCAAGAATAAGCTCCAAATGTCAAAATACATCCAATAGATCCAAATCCTCCAGAAGAGAACAAGTGTGAATTCACTAGATAAATTCCAATTGTGATGATGATTAGAGATCAAATGAAATGATCTTTAATATTTACAAGTCCTACTAATGGCTATTATAGCCTACAAGCCCCTCAAATAATAAAACTATCGGCAATCACGTAATGTTGTTACGTCCCAAGGTAGGACTCATTAGTGGTTAACAGAAAACCCTATCAGGTGTTCCCAACCTCCAAAGGGAAATGACTTGTCCTTGGTCTACCATTCAATCGATAGGTACCATGTGAATAATAATGGAACGGAGGGGAAAGAACTCCATGGCCAAGTTCTATGGTCAAAGGGATTGGCTATGATGGAATACCTCATCTAGGGTGTATAGACGTGAGGAGGGAGCAATCATGGATGCATGAGTTACCTCGGCCTTTGTTTTTCCACCCCTTTATATTGCCTTCTACTTTTTCTTGAATTTTCTTTACATTACTTCTTGTAGCTTGAGGAATGAGAGCTTACTTTGTATGATATATAGCATTTATTACCCCCTTTATGATGAATCAGTTCATCACCCATCGGGGGTTGGGGCATGCAAGGGTTCTTTGTCTTCTATGAGATAGGGCAATATTGGCCCAGGAACCGAGTGACGGCCATATGATAGAGGTAGAGCTCATGCTTGGCTTCTGCCCACGTGCTAATTTGTAAGTCCTAGACATATTTTGAATTTGTTTTTTCTTTTGTTTTTCTTGCTGCATTATATGAATTTTTTGTTTCTTTTAAATACATCAACCTCCCAAGGTGCATTTCCAAGGGCTACCCAGGTATAAAGATGTGTGGGCGCCAAATCCAGAGAACCAATGGTTAGTTGACCCAAAGAAGGGAGGTGGAATAAGGGATTATAATGTAAGATGGAAAGTGGTAAGTACGGAATAGGGATAGATGGGTTGTGCTATCTCAATCATGGTTTCCCAATGCCCTTTCCTAAAGCCATGGGCCATTAGGGGACGTCCCACTAGACTAGGATTGAAAATTAACCCCCCATTTAAGGTGAGGGAACAAGACTATGGCCAAGACCCTTCTTTCTTCCAAGTTACTCCATAATCCAAGCCAAAATACAAAAAAGCATAAGCACCAAATTGCAAAATCAATAAATTACCTTTTGATTAGAAACCCACCTTCCAATATGTGCTTTTGACAAATGAGCATGGAGACACATGATTGATGTAGGTGGCAGAGATATGAATGGCACATGAAATCAACTACAAAGTGGGTCTTAGGGGCTGCTGGCTGCTGGCTAGAAGAGATGAATAGGAGAAAAACGTTTCCTAGGGATCACCCAATTTTGGTGGGTAACAAAGCCTTTATACTTAGAAATGTGGTTTTAGAGTTGTACCAATGTGCTAGTGGTGACCAATGTTTATTATTCCTCTTGTTGGGTGCCTTTGATTGCTATTTATGCAATAAGAGAGAAGCTTCTTTGGGCCTTTCTTTGTGTCAAGTAGAAAGGGAGAAGATGATTCCATCAGGTTAATTGGAGGCTTTGTTGCATACGAAAGGATCATGGAGGCTTAGGGATCATCATTGGTTAAACATAGAATCATAATGGCTAAAATTACCCTAGGACATTACATTATTATGGAGTCATATGGATCATCACATGGGTTTATATTCCGAGGACCCAACCCTAATACTGAAACCTCTGCCTATGTATCTCAATTTTCAACAGAACCCTCAATCTCTTAGCTCCAAGTCATCTGCAAGATTGAAATAATGGTTGCTAGTCAAGATGGATTTCTTCTTTTACAGCAGAGTTTGGTATTGAATTTCCTCAGTCTATCCAAGATTTATGAGCTGTGTAATCAATCAATTAAAGGAATTTCTGATTTGATCCTTACATTTGTACCATAATAAGCTTATCTTGTGTTAATGATGAAACAAACGTAGATTAACTCTGAACTCAATTATTATGCTTTCAGATTTGGCTAGGACTAAAGGAAAAGGAAACCACTGTTTGATGTGTTGAATCTAAGTTTGTCTATTCTGTTATCCAACAATTTCCCATTTCAAGTACTTTAGTGTGTCGCTACTACTGTTTATGGCCTCAAACTTGATAATGCTAGGCTCCTAAAAAAACAGTTTGTCTGCTCAAATCTCTATATTGTCATTAGATGAAGAGACTGGCTTTCATAATACAGGAAATGCAGTCATCTCTTCATGAAATCAATGATGGGAGTGAGCCAATTCATGAAATATGTGGAAATCCATTACTGTCAACAGCGTCTACTTACTTCAGTGATGATTCTGATAGTCCACATATTACCCCCCGGATTGGAGATAATTATCAAGTCAAAGTATCACCATTTAAGCTGCAAGTAGGCTGTGATCAACTAGGAATAAATTACAGTAGGGACTATAAGGATGACAAGGCTGATGAATTTGAGCTACTGTTTGTGGAGGGATTACATGTGCCAGTAATGCAGATAAGTTTTTTTTCACCTTTTGGAAATGGAAGACTCTCAGATAATGAGTTCCCTTCAAAGCAGCCTTTCCCAGTTGGAGCCATAAAAAAGGATTGTGAATTGTATCAGGTTGATTTATCTAAACTGGAAAATGATCAATGTACCCATGTGATCAGTAACAGTGGCCGACTCAGAGAAGACCAGATGAATATTACAGGTTTGAAGACAGATTTCTCAAGACCAGAGGACACCCTGACAGAATCTACTGTGGCAGCTGATACTGTGCTTGATACTTCTTCCTATTGTGATGGGCATCGAAGAAAAAGGGGCAAGTTTGGTTGCAAGATGGTCAAGAAGATAAAAGTTGGTTTTTTGGACAAGCACTGCATTGATTCCAATTGATTCCAATTGCCAAGTTCAGCAGAAAGGAATACATAATATGGGGGAAGACGCAAGCTCAAAAGGTTACATGATAGTGCCTGGCAGCCCGAGTGCATCCTGGAGTAAAAGTGAGGAAGATTTATTCATACTTGGGCTTGATATTTTTGGGAAAAATATTAAAGCAGTGAAAATATTTGTGGAAACTAAAGAAATGGGGGATATATTAGCACACTATTACGGGAAGTTCTTCAATACAGAGTCATATTGCAGATGGGCAAAATCTAGAAAGACAAGAAGCAGAAAGTGTATCCAAGGCCAGCACATTTTCTATGGATGGCGGCAAAAGGAATTGTTGGCACGCCTTTTTCCTGACATACCTGAGAATTTGAAACATGAGATCCCAGAGGTAAAGGTTTCTCATCAAAAATTCAATTTGTTGTGTAAATGGTATGCTGTCGTTAATAATACAGCAATGGAATGCTGATATGAAATTTTAATTTCCATGACACCAATTTAGTTTAATTGGGGTGAAAATAGATTTTGCATTATGATGTGATGATACATCTTGTAACTGATACATATGAACTGAATTTCATAATCCAGTTGGATCAGATTAATCCAGGAGAATATGCCACAACATCAAAATTCAAGAAGATATAGGTTTGGTTTTCAAATTGCAAGACAAAAAAGTGGCATATACAAAATACAAAAGTATAGAAAATAGGATAAACATACCTGGGCTTTTGAATGAAAAAAGTGCTATGTACCAGGGAGAGAGAATTCCTGAATAGGAAATCTCTCTGCTTCAAAAATTACCTCCATATTCCAAATGCCTGGTTGTGTGAGAAGACCCTTCTTAGATAGGATATCTGCCTGGACATTTTGAGATCTGTAAATATGACAAATAGAATAGTCCTCCATCTTCCTCCACATATCCATGATTCTATTCAACCAACCATCAAGATGCTATTTTTTGATCTGTTGCTTCTCAGAGACATGGTCAATAATGACTTTGGAATCTCCATAAATTTGAAGTGATTGAATATTTAGAAAAAGACTTATAGAAAGAAGGCCAGCCAGAGCCATAGCCTCTGCTTTTATATTGGAGCCCCTACCACCATTCCAGCAAATTTGATATTGCATATTATCTTCCATGATGATATGTACGCCACATCCGTAGATTCCATTTTGAGCTGCTCCGTCAAAATACGCTATTGGATAAACCGTATGCACTGGATATAACCCATTTAAAATTTCATTGTTGGGTTTGTCAAGAAATTTGAAATTTCATATTCTCCTAAGTTCTTTTTTTATTGATGATCTCTACATCATCTACATAGTTCTAACGGCTAACGGTGTGGAAGGTTTCAATGTCCTCATGTTCAAAGTGGACAACTATGTATCCACTGAATCCATGGAGCCATAACTTTAGCTTTTAATATCATTAAATCTCTGAAACGTGATGGCAAACCCATGAGGGATGCATCTTCATACTATTTGAACTTTGGAATATCATTGGAGTTCCCTAATACATATAGCTTCTAATATCATTAACTCTTTGAAACGTGATGGCAACTCCATGAGGGATGCATCTTCATACTATTTGAACTTTGGAGTATCATTGGAGTTCCCATATATATATATATATATATAGGTGTGTGTGGGATCAATTACATCATGGATATTAATGTATTTATTGCTTATAAATTTCAAAAGTTAGGATTAAATTTACATAGAAAGATGTTTTATTATGTAAAATTAATCCCAAATTTTGAAATCTATAAGCAATAACATGCATATATATATATATATATATATATATATATATATATATATATATATATATATATATATATATATATATATATATATATATATATATATATATATATATATATATATATATATATATATATATATATATATATATGGGAGTAAAATCCTAATATCAGGGATACCATAGACCTCTACAACATCCCCTAAATTTTGGAGAGTATATCCACAAATATTAAAGACATGCTCATGCATTCACCAATCTTAAAAATATATATAGGTTTTTGATACAAAAAGTGTGAATATTTATTTTGACAAAAGATTTAATAAATGGTCATACATCCATCTAGCTATAATTTTTTGTTGGGTCTCAAAAATGAATTCATTTTGTCATCTTATGAACTCATTTTGTCATATTTTCACCATTTGTTTTGCTTATCATGTCTAGAAGTCTACCATATTCATCATCTCACAGTCCAGTATAAAATCACGTCTTGAGTTACAAAGAGTTACAGATTAGAGAAATTCAAGATAAAAGTGCCCATTTTTTTATAATTTCATATATTCTTTTGAGAAAACAATTTAAATGTTGTAGCTACAAAAATAAAATCATTTTGTAGGTAGTCTTTGATTTTGTAGCTGACTCATAGGTATACATAGTTGCATGAATGATATAATGAAAGCATAAGTTGGAAGATGTGGCAAATGGTGATCCCCAGCTCCTCCACCTATCATACTCGACGCTTTCCACGTTAGCACGAGAGAGAAGTCAAAGGTATAGTGAGGCGGTGGTACAGTAAGTCACAATGGTGGTAGAACACACAATTTGGAACAAAGTTCTCGATAGAGGTTGTGGATTAAATCCATGAGAACCAAACCAAAAGATCTCAAGATTACATATGAGAAATTCATGTGTGTAACCATCAATTTCTCATAATAATTAGACAACTTTAATTTATGGATCCACAAGATTCAAATTCTAGTTAACTGTCCTAAAATCCCACATTAAAGATCTCAATGATTGCTATTTGAAGTTGTATAAATGTTCATCATTTAAATGATAGGAGATAGGTCTTTTTTGTGGGAAACAATCTAATATTTTTAATATAAACTCTATTGCTGGGTTAGTAATTCCTTGTGCAAGTGTTGTTATTAGTTTATGAATGATTTGATAGTGTAATGTTGTAGAAATTCCAAGGTTTATACGATTTTCGTAACAGTGCACAACCAAGTTGGTAAGGGCCCCATGTGTGAGGCAAGGCATTGCTCTTTTCCTTTTTAGTTTTGTGTAATTGTAGTTAGTTTTTATGCTTAGTTAATATTTTTATTTTTCTGTTTTTTGTTGTCTTGACCCACGAGGGATTTGAACTTTGAATCTCGTGGTTTACATCATACTTCATAACAAGGTGATCACCAATAGAGTTACTGCCCATTAGTATTTTAATTTTTTGCTCATTGTAGTGAGTTTTAATTTCCATTGCTTAGTTAATGTTTTAAGTTCTTGTTTATTGCACTCAATTCCCATTTCTTGAATTTCTTGTTAATATACAACTTTCATTTACATTACTTACACCTTGGTGTGGTGTGTCAATGTAGTGTAGGTTACTCATACAAATCATTTGATTGAATAAAGATTTGTTCATCTTCAATTGTAGAATTAAAATTATAAGTTATATGACCACTTGAATTTGTGATTGTCTCATGGAAAAATTTTACATGGCAATTGTTTGAAAATGTTTAGGACCATGACTATGTTGAATTAAATTGCAATTACTTTTCATAGATTAGACTTTGCTTTCACGTAAAATTTGAATAGAATAGTTAGAAACCTAACCCTACATATATTGTGTATTAAACTTAACAAGTTTACCAACTATGATTGATGATTTAAATGTAACATAATTCTCAAGGAATAGAATTCACTGACATTTTTGGTACCAATGTTGGGGAAGTGTACCTAGAATTTGGTTTCTAATTTAGGTATAAAATTAGCTACATAAATAGAGCATGAAAAATAGGATGCATGAATAGGAAAAAAGAATATAGAGGTATATTTGTTAGAGGTAGAATCACTTCAACGCTTCATCCACCTACCACTACAACTAGTTCAACACTTCAACGCTTCATCCACCTACCACTACAACTAGTTCAACACGTGGTATGGTAACATCCACAATGTCATCCACATCACACATCCAACATGAAAGGTACTTCGTGGAAATCAATTGGAGATACCAATTGAAGAGACTATAACAGGGTAGAGTTCATTTGAAGAGAAACAAGTTATAGAAAATCCAGTTGAAGGACCACCATATTCTCATACATTTGAATCATCAATAGATGAAAATAGGAGAAGGGACAGGAGAAACATGAGTTGGAACTGGCACAAAATCTAGAACTAGGAAAGGAGCTAGAAGAAATGGAAGAATAAAAGTACATCAAGAAGAAGAAGAAGAAGAAGAAGAAGAATTTGGCTTCCCCATTTAGGATCCAACAACTAATGTGAGCATGTAAAATATTTCACCCTCTGTGCTAACTAATTTTCATGGGTTAAGAACTGAAGATCCTAAATCTTTTCTCTCTAAATTTGAGGTAGTGTCGAAGCTATGGAAAATTAAAGTTATTTCTTGCTACTCTTAAAGATTGTGCTTTATGATGGTTTATGGGATTAGGTGAAAACTCTGTTAGAAATTGGGATGAGATGCATTGTAACACCATCCCACATTTACCCAAGTTAACCAGTTCGTTGGGGTGAACATGCGATGATATGCTACTACAATCTGATTCAACTCTCCATGTACAGTTAAGGAAGTGGAACCGACACAACATAACCAATTCGACCTTTTGCACATGTCACAGGACGTACAAGAGCCAACCAACCTTTTTAGGTGATCAACCCCTGACACAACTTGAAACTTCACTGCCTTAGAGCCTCATTCACTCCCATGACATGGGAATGCATGCGATTGGGACCCTACATTTTCTCTCACAACAAGGGCGTGCAAGTGACTGGGGTCTTTTTCAGCTAGTTCAGAGCTTGCGACCCCAAAATATGTTCCATTTTTTCAGGGCCAGGACTCATGCCACTGCCCAGAACTTCCAAAAATGAAAAGTAACATCGAAACAATGATACAACTACAAATACTTGAAAAATTACTTGACTGGACCTATACTAACCACGGCAAGAATTTTGTCAGACATGTCACAAATATGCATTCTACATGTCATAACAACATATCTGAGTGTAGGGGTCTCATACTTATCTGAGAATCGCTAAGAAACATTAATGCATTATCACACTAGTTGCATTATCATTTACTAGGTCACATATTAATTGTTCATTCATTTACAAATCAAAACATGACTAGAGGCATACATCATCATGTCATAAAACATGCTCATAACCAACATATAATCAAAATAAATAACAAGGATATGACAACCATAAAATCAACATATAAACAAGTATATTTACCCATAAAATACAAGAGGGAGGAATCTCTTATTAAAATATACAAAATGCAACCAAGCCTGGGACTTCCATGAACCACTTGACCATAGATTGGGTTGAACCAGACCTCTCTTTTAGCCAATCACCCTAAACCATATTCCAAGCATGAATGTGGGATCTCATGAAACACATACAACAAAACCGAATCAGGGCTTCCAGAGGCCCACCTCAATCCTCAACAATGATTCCACCTCACGATCATACATCACTAACCATCACCAGATTGGTCTCTACTCAGGCTGTCTAGGGCTCCAGAGCTTTTGCTCGATGTAGGGCGTCCAGAACTAGTAACTCAACCCATAGTTGTCATCGAGCTTCCAAAGTGTTTGTCCAACTAGGCTTTCCAAGACTAGTAACTCAAACCACCAAGGGCTTCTAGAATGTCTGTCCAACCAAGGCTTCTAGGACTAGTAACTCAAGCTAAGTTGTTACAGGGCTTCTAGAGAATTTGTCCAACCAAGTCTTCCAAGAGCTAGTAACTCAACCCACAACCAAAGGAACATGAGAACCAAACAAAAAAGAAAGGAAAGAAACCCACAACACCATGGCTATTAAGGAAATGGCAAGGTTAAGTAATCCACTAGAAATCAAGGCATTCCTCCATTACAATGACATATCATAACCAAGAAACCACATGCATATGCCATGCATGCAACAACTAGCAAGGAAATCATACATGAAACTCGTTACCTACAGGCAAAAATCATTGTAGTTGTTGATCTCGGTGTCCTCTTGCGCTTTCCTGCTCTTCCTTTGCCTTCTTGCTCCAAAACTTCAATTATGCCACACTCCTCCAAGAGTGCTCCAAGGAAACTCTAAGTGTCCAAGAGTATGAGAGATAGCTCCAAAAATGAACTGAAAAAAGTCTGTCAACTGATCCTCATAAGCCTTTTTATTAATGAAGCCTCTATTTTCTTCATTTCCATTGTTTTCCTTCAATTTCCTCCTCACATGCAATGTGTGACCTTTCTCGTGACTTTCCTTCCACTGCCCATTTACACCAATGGACCCAACCAATCCAGCTAGTTGTCATTCTCTTGCCTTTAGTTTCCCTTATACCCATACCAAGCTTCATTTGGGTCTTACATAACTTGTTGGACTTCACACAGCTCTCCCTGAGCTCCATCAACTTTCCTCTTTCCCAACCAATTCCCAAGACCCTCAAAACATAAAAGGCAAGAACAAAAAGCAACCAAGAAGAAAACCATGAAAAACCAATAGCAATACGACACCACAAACAAAGTGGCATGGTCATGCACCAGACATTAAAAACAAAAAAAAAAAAAAAAAATCGAGCATAAGCAAATCACCAAAACATTGAAAGCACAATACTAGCAACAAAAACCATGACTCAATCCCCATGGGTTCCCAATGCTTCCAAGCGAAAGCTCAACGTGAGTATTCTTCGAGATTTCATGGCAATCTCTTTGCCATGAAATCCCTTGCATCATACTACCATAAACACATAATTGTTAGTGCATAAATAAACATAAAAATACACTGGTTACCTTACCTTGTTGTGCCAAGCACGTTGCCTTGTAACTGAACATGTACACTTCTCAAGGAACTCCAATTCCTTGACAAATCCATCTATAACTGGAAGCCAATTGTTATATATGTCAAATACATGTCCATGAATATAACATATATCCACATAATCGGACAAGATTAGGGTTAAGAAGACTTCCTGTATTCAAAGGATTCATTTGCTTTAAATTGTGGTTTCCAAACATAGCCCAAAGGAATTTTCACCCAATTCCTTTCTTTTACATTTTCCTTGCTGCAATTGAGTCTAACTATGCACTGTCACCTCACTCAACTGTTAGTTATATAAACAAATGAACTATTACCTTGTCACACTAATGCCAAGCATGTTTCCTTGCAATTGCTCACACACGTCAACCACATGTTCCAAAGATCAAGACATTATATCTAATAATTTAAATCAACCTTTTCCAAGACTATTAACCATGGCATAATCAACAATCAAATCATAGTAATAAATCATAATACTACAGCTAGCACTCACTTGCACTCAAGTACATATCAACTGTCTTAGCAATAAAGTGTTAGTACAACCATATTAAAACAAAATCATTCCTTCCCGGCCTGAGTATCCCATCTGAGTAACCAAGTGGAGTAGCCAAGTATGGTGGCCAAGGAAGTTTTAGTTTAATGCAAATGGTTAAAATAACTTCTACATTATATATTCATCAGAAGGAGAAAAAGTGCAATATTATAGACACATACTTATATCATGCAATTAATCAAGCATTCAATTAACTTGTGAGCATACCATGCTAGATAAACCAAATTGATGACATAATAAAACTCATAGCTCAATGTGTCTCAAGGGAGCCTATCACATCCGCACAAATCAGTCCAGATTAATATGACAAACATCACAAGTATATCATCTCATACCTAAATGTCAAAAACATAACCATCTACAGAAACCAAACCAATCATCAAGTTAACTAACATATAACATCAACAAGTTAACATATAACATACGCAACAACAACATATAACATAAGCATCAATTTAATTAACATAAAACAACAACAACAATGCATATAACAAGAAGTTTCTATCATTCATGGCTATCCAACACATGTGCATATGACTACACTAATCAACTAGCATTTATCATACATGTAACCACAACTACAATAAAATGAAAAACACGTATATAAGTGATCATAATTCTTATAACAACCATTAACCACATACCTGCATGTCAAACATACAAACCTATATGACGATCTATTCTTAACCTGAAGTATAGTGCTGCAATCTCACTTTGTTGATTTGCATCTCTTGCTTCATCTCAGTCAACACATTAGCATCATAACAACCAATAGCATCATGATGACACATGACCACAACAATGACAATCACAATGCGTCTCTTACCTCCTATACATGCATAACTATAACCATGACAATGCATGCATAAAAAATGCATATACAACCGATATATACTCATGCCGACCACATCCTATTAACAACAACATCAACTCCTGCACGTGAACACAACTATAACAATGACCACTACCATGCAGACATAACAAACACATATATAACCTACATGCATGCATGACAAATAGAATCTGCCCATCCAGTCCAAGTGTTGAACATGCTATGATACCACTCTGTAACACCCTCCTCCGACATTAACCCAAGTTAATTGGTCCACTGGGGTAAAGATGCAACTAGAGGCTACTGCGATATCATTCAACTCCCCATGTACAATTAAGGAAGTGTAATTGACACAACACAACCAATTTAACCTTTTTCACATGTCACCGAACCTACAGGAGCCAACCAACCCTTCCAAGGGATCAACCCCTGAGATAAATTGACACTTCACTTCCCTATAGCCTCAATTTCTCCCATGACATGGGCAGGTGTGCAACTGGGGCCCTATAGTTTCTCTCACAGCAAGGGCATGCAGGAAAATGGGGTCTTTTTCATCTAGTTCAAAGCTTGTGACCCTAGAATATGTGCCACGTTTTTAGGGCTAGGACTCAGTCCACTACCAAAACTTCTTGAAACTTCCAGAAATAAAAAGTATCAATGATACAATTCTAAATGCTTGAACAAAGACTTGACTGGACCCCTACTAGCCATGGCATGCATTTTGTGAAACATGTCATGAATATGCATTCTACATGTCATAACAACATATCTGAGCGTAGGGGTCTCATATTTATCTGAGAATTGCTAAGAAACATTGATGCCTTATCACACTAGCTACATTATCATCCAGTAGGTCACATATCCATTGTTCATTCATTTACAAATCAAAACATGATGAGAGACGTACATCATCATTGTCACAAAACATGCTCATAACCAACATATAATCAACATAAATAACAAGGATATAATAGCCATCAAAGCCACATATAAACAAGTCTATTTACCCATCAAATACAAGAGGAAGGAATCTCTTATTAACATATGCAAAATGCAACCAAATCTGGAACTTCTGTGAACCACCTCACCATAGAATATGCTGAACCAAACCTCTCTTTCAGCCAGTCACCCTCGTTCCATATTCTAAGCATAAATGTGGGATCTCATGGAACAAATCCAACAAAGCCAAAGTAGGGCTTCCATAGGCCAACCACCTCAACCCTTAACTAGTGATTCCACCTCACGGTCTTACATCACTAGCCATCACCAGATTGATCTCTGCTCAAGCTGTCTGGAGCTCTAGAGACTTTGTTCCAACCAGGGCTTCCAGAACTAGTAACTCAACCCACAGTTGTCGTCGGGCTTCAAGAGCGTTTGTCCAACCAGGGCTTCCAAGACTAGTAACTCAACCCACCAAGGGCTTTCAGAGAATTTTTCCAACCAAGGCTTCAAGGACTAGTAACTCAACCTAATTTTTTACAGGGCTTCCAGAGTGTTTGTCCAACCAAGGTTTCCAGGACTAATAACTCAACCTAATTTTTTACAGGGCTTCTAGAGTGTTTGTCCAAACAACGCTTCTAGGAACTAGTAACTCAACCCACAACCAAAGGAACATGAGAACCAACCAGAGAAAAAAGGAAATAAACCCACAACACCATGGCTATCCAGTAAATGGCAAGGCTAAGCAATCCACTATCAATTTAGGCATTCCTCCATGCCAATGAGAGATCATAACCAAGAAACCACATGCATATGTCATGCATGCCAAAAATAGCAAGGAAATCATACAAGCAACTCTGTATCTGCAAGAAAAACCCATTGTAGTTGTTGATCCCGATGTCCTCTTACGCTTTCCTGCTCTTCCTTTTCCTTCTTTCTCCAAAGCCCCAAGTATGCCACACTCCTCCAAGAGTGCTCCAAGAAAAATCTAAGTTTCCAAGAGTATGAAAGAGAGAGAATAGGAGAGAGCTCCAAAAATGAACCAAAAAAGTTTGTGAACTGATCCTTAGAAGCCTTTTTATTAATGAGGCGTCTATTTTCTTCAATTTTCCATTATTTTCCTTTAATTTCCTCCTCATATGCAACATGTGTCCTTTCACCTTCCTTTTCTCCTAATTTCCATTATTTTCATAAATAAAATGACAATTAATGTCTCATGTCTTTCCAAATCCTTTTCCATTGTCTTTGCCAATTTCCTTAGCCATTAATAAACTGAAGTGACACCCCACTTGGATGTTTTTCCCACCATTCAGCTTGGAATATGTGTCCCATGACCTTGGTCTTATATATTTTTACATGGATTTTTGACTAGGGATGTTACATGCATCGAATTTTCTCGAAAAGTATAAGGACTATTGCATAGATCATGATCTTAATGAGTAAAATTTTAAAATGAGTAAAAAATAAGATGGATCTCTTGAGGATTACGTAGAAATATTTACCTATAATGTCAAAAGAGCTAAGAAACATAGTTTAAGTGTTGATACTTTAAAAGCTCATTTATAGAGAGGCATTAGAGATGAGAGGATAGATATTTTGAATCTAATGGGAAAAGGAGAAAATTTGCAATTATTTGTAAATTATGCAAACATATTTCAATAGGAAGATCCAAAAATGGTAAGGGACCCAGAGATACCAACATCTCTAGGGTAACTAAATCAACAACTAGTGGAGTATGTAGAGTTGAATTGGGTAACTTATTTGAAAATTTTAAAACTAATGTTCTTGGTAATATTAGTGTGCAATTAGATACATTAAAAATCCATAGTACACAAAAAGTTAAAAATATAGCCTTGTCAATCATTTGTCCAAGATGTAGAAAAAACATCCTTTGCTTGAATACCCTTTTGATAACATTGAAATATGTGTTATATGTGTAGAAAATCTGCAACAAATGATTTCCCATCCTTACCATAACTAAAGGCAGTATCAAAGGGACAATAGAGGAAATGAGACTGCGGAGAAGCTTTGCTGTGTCACACCAAGAAGCCCATGGAAATCATGAAAACCAAGTATTATCCAAGATCCTACTTAGAAATTTAATCTATATTAGAAATATACACAACAAAGGTTGAATACCCCTTTACCTTGGCAACCATGGCCACCACAAAACAAAAACCAACCTTGGCAACAAGGATGGTGAGGGAATTATTATGGAGGTATGCCAAATTTTCCTCAATATCCACAACATATCCCCAAAATATTTAATATCCACCATATCATCCTCAATATCATCCACATCCTTAGAAATATTAACCAAATCAACTTCCTTTGCAAACACAAAACCCACAATCACAACAATTACATTTTCCTTCTACATAAACTCCTCACATACCTAATCAACTATTCACACAAGCCATTTAGAATCCAAATAATTCAAATAATAAAGTAGCTCAACCCACTTATAATAGTGAGTTACATAAATTTCAAACTTACATGATTACACCCTATAGATCTAAATGGCATTCATCTTATATCAAGAAGGGTACTTAATAAATAATCCCTTATTATCATTGAAGAGAAAAATTAGGAAGAAATTCCCAATAAAATAATAGATGATCCAACAATAAAACATACTTCCTTTATCCCTACAGTAAATCAGTTCTCTACATCTAATGATCTGAATGTGGAATATTAGATTTCTATGCTAAGATCCTCATCAGAATACAAAAATGTGCTTGAGGTTTGTACTTCAAAAGAACAAGTAAAAACATGAGTCTTTATGTGTGTGTGTGTTTTTTTTTAATTTAATTTCATGAAAAAATTTAAACATGAAATCAAAACATTGAATAGAAGCATGCATGAATCAGTAATACACCAACCATTGTTAAAGGAGTTCACCCCTCCTGGGCTACATCTCCTTGGATTAGCTCTAATGGCATGACCCCTTCTCATTATGCTCAATGTTTAGAAAAAGAAGAGTACAAAAAGTGCTGAAATAGAATGGTTAGTTTCTCCTTCAAAGAAACAACTTCTGCAAGAGTAATCACACCATACACATGTTAAACTACAATCAAACATGTAAATTTTCAGAAAAAAAGGCATCTTGCATCAAGACCTCATACTCCAAATTCAAAGAGCATCAACAGTACCACAATCCACTTGAAGTACATAAACAATTCTCTTCTCCAAAACACATATAGAGAAAAGAGGAATAAAAGTTACGACACTAATGTAATAGTTGTTGTAGAAAGCACATGGAGGCTAGAAAACCCCTGCAAGGTCATCTCCATCTTCAAACTCCTCCATAAATGGAATCAACACTTTGGTTGACCATGGCACCCATAAACTTCAATCTGCAAAAATCCTATCTATAGGTGCTCCTTTGATTATGAGACATGCTCCAATGAGTCCAGAATGTCCAAAAATGGCTACCTAGCTTCTTTTTGCACCCAATTTGGTTGAAAACTAGAGAAATTATGACCTCTCATAGTTTCTCTACAAATTGCAAAAAATTCGACATCATCCTACAATTTTTCCTGCCAAGCACTCTACCTGAGCGACATTTTCGTTGAAAATTGGGCAGATTTGTAGGACCATTAATTTTTCTGTCGAGGCCTAAAAACCAAAAGATCAGTCATATGGGAGGCCATGTGCCCAAGGACTAGCCCTTGGCGCAGCCCCCCCCCTCCAACGGTTACATAACATGCTGGTGGTTTGCGCAGGAGTGTTCACATGTGGAGCTTGTGGCAGTGACTGCTAGTGGTCTTCTTCGGTGGTAGTTATCAACGACGATTATGGTGTTCACATGGGGGTTGATTAAGTCCGCCCATCCCCATAATTTGTGGAAATAAACATTAAAATAAACTTGCCTCCCTTACCTGTTAAGTAATAACATGTGGGTGCATTGGCAATTTGTTGCGTTGTTGAATGGGAGGTCGCAGGGTTGAGCCCGACCTCCGCCCTATCTGCCATAAAAATTTTAATATGCCATTAGGATGACACGTGGCGGCCTCAGGCTTAGCCACTTGTCACCTCCTCATTGGCCCGAACAAAAACACGTGGACCAATAAAATGAAGCCAACGAAATAGAATATTCTAATAATATTCCAAGAATATTCCCCTTGCCACCTAGGCAGTATGGATGCCCAATCAACATCCCTGTCAGCCACCTGCAATTTTTTTACTTGTTTGACAAAGTGAACAAATCACGTTTATTGGAGCATACGATGTCCATTTCGCATGAAATGAGTTGCATCGAAATCAGGATGGCGATATCTATGCAGTCGTTTAGGTTTCAAACCATTCTAACAACTTTTATTTTTTGGCAAATTTTGAGTTCCTCATCACTCTTCACCACTTTTGGTCCCCAAAAGTTCACTTTCAATTGTTCATCATTTGAAGGTACATTTCCTTCACTTTTCCAAACTCGATCCAATCGATGATTGTAGTGCCTTGACTTGTACTTGTCTTGGATCTTTCTCAAGTTGAACTTGAAATATAACTTGACGAAAGAATTCAAGTTCAATGTTCTTCTCGGCTTGTCCATGTTGCTATAGCCATCCATAGAAACATCCTTCCCAAGAAGAATTCCATGGCGCTCTTCTGCAAAATCCTTATCAAGGATAAGATTCCAAAAAGACTTTGACAAATGAAATAAAACAAGTTTCACATAGTGAATACTTGTATAACTTGAGTTCTTAACACATTTGTAATATACTGAATGTGCTGCAACTAATCATAAAACAGTTCTAAAATTCTTTCTTAAACTACAATTAGAAATGCATTTTACAAGAGGGAATAAACTTGACTCCCAATTTTTTCCATTCAAATTGACTATCAACAAGCCAAAGTAGCATAACAATGCCCAAAGAAAACATTGTTGCATATAAGTGATTTGTTCTTTTTCTTCTTCTGAAGCTGCTTCAGGGATGGTTGCATCTTGCACCACTTTTTCTTTTGTCACTTCCTCTTTTGGTGCTTGCATAATTTTCTTGCCCTTGCCACGATGAAGATGTGGAAACAATTTCCAACACTTCTCGACCCAATGCCCACTGATATTTTAGTGAGTGCAAAAGTTCTTTTGAGCTTCTCTTGGCTCACATGTCTTTAACCTTGGATGAGATTTTCTCTTTTTGGTCTCAATTCCATTAGAAATGAACATCTTCTTGATGATTTCTTTCCTTTTATAACACTTATCTTAGATGAAAGGAAAAAGGTGCATGTAAACACATTCCTCAACATGTTATTCACATCAACATTTTATTTTCCAATATGAAAAGCATTTGAGTTAACCGAATGATTATACCTCCTTTTGTTGTCCTTTGGCTTACACTTCTTGCGTGAGGAACTTGCATGGCAAGAAGAACATAGCTTTGTTTCTTCTTAAACTTGTTCATCTCTCTTTGGAGATGTTTTGAACTTCAAGTCCTCCTTATTCTTGAGGAACCAAGCGGGTACCAATTTTGGATGCAAATCCCAACATCTTGCCTCCTCATGTCTACTTTTATGGAAAAAGGAACACGATACCCAAGAGTTGTCGCTAGAAGACCATTCTTCTTTTGAAACATAGCCTAACCCTTCATATTTAGGCCTCTCCTTGGCCTCAATTTGATTTTTAAAGTCTTGATGGTTTACTCCAAGGCCTCCTCCCTTGTAACCCATCCTGGTCAAGAGCTTGGATCAAATGCCTTTACTATGTTTTTCAAAGGCTGCAAATGAATTTACATCAACAGTTTCATGTAAACAAGAAACATGTAAATTATTACCATTTGCCTCATATTTTGGTTGACATACAGAGGATTTTTCAAACTCTCTTTTGATTCTGGATGTGTCCTCTTGAACTCTTTGGCTCTCTTCTTTCAACTCCTTGAATTTGGGTGCTGATAAACCTCATCTTCCACATCATGTGGACAAAAGGTACAAACTTGTCCATCTACATTCTCCGAGGGACTTTATACGCTAGCATCTTGCATAAGAGTTATATAAAAGTGGTTTATCACCATTCTTGTTACCTTTTTCCTTTAGAGAACATTCTCCTCTTGGAGGTCTAGAGATTTCAACTTGCAATTTGGTATTCCTCTCTTCATAGAGGAATTTCACCATTTATGCCATGTCTAACAAAGCCTTTCTAAAATCCTTCACTTCCTCTGACATTCTTGTAGGCTCTCCTCCTCGGGACATGCTTTCCTTGAAGCTTTTACTGCAACTTAATGTAGGACTGGTGGTAGAGATTGTAACAATCTTGCTCTCCTTTCCAAAACCTTCCCCTCAATTGAGCTTCAAAAGAAATTCACTTGAAAACAACAATCAATTCCTCCTTGCACAAAGAAAACCAGTGCTTTGATACCAACTCGACATGAATGAGGAATATTAAATTTCTATATTAAGATCCTCATCATAATACAAAAATGTGCTTGAGGTTGTACTTCAAAATAGCAAGTAAAAACATGAGTTTTTATGTGTTCTTTTTTTAAGGTTAATTTCATGAAAAAATTTAAACATGAAATCAAAACACTGAATGGAAGCATGCATCAATCATTAATACACCAACCATTTTTAAAGGAGTTCACCGCTCCTGGGCTACATCTCCTTGAATCAGATCTAATGGCATGACCCCTTCTAATTATGCTCAATGTTTAGAAAAAGAAGAGTACATAAAGTGTTTAAATAGAATGGCTAGTTTCTCCTTCAAAGAAACAACTTTTGTAAGAGTTATCACTCCATACATATGTTAACCTATAGTCAAACATGTAAACTTTCAGGAAACAAATGCATCTTCCACCAAGACCCCATACTCCAAATTCAAAGAGCATCAACAATACCACAATCCACTTGAAGTACATAAACAAGTCTATTCTCCAAAACACATATAGAGAAAAGTAGGAATAAAATCTACAACACTAATGTAATAGCTATTGCAGATAGCACATGGAGGCTGGAAAACCCTTGCAAGTTTATCTCCATCTTCAAGCTCCTCCATAAATGGAACCAACACTCCGGTTGACCATGGAACCCATAGAATTCAATCTAAAAAAGTCATATCTAGAGGTGCTCCTTTGATTCTAAGACCTACTCCAATGAGCCCAAAATGTCTAGAAATGGCTACCTAGCCTCTTTTTTCACCCAATTTGGTCGAAAACTAGAGAAGTTATGACCTCTCCTAGTTTCTCCACTATTCGCTCTACAAATTGCACAAAATCTGACATCATCCTACAATTTCACCCACTAAGCGTTCTAATTAAGTGACATTTTCTTAAAAAATCAGGTGGATTTGTAGGACAATTAATTTTTCTGCCAAGGACTAAAAACCAAAAGATCGGTCATATGGGGGGCCATGTGCCCAGGGGCTAGCCTCGAGAGCTGGCCCCCTCCCTCCGACGATTACATAAAATGTTAGTGGTTTGTGTAGGAGTGTTCACATGTGGATCTAGTGACAGTGACTGCTCGTGGTCTTCGCTGGTGGAGTGCTTGGCGATTACTTTTAGCGGTTAGCAATGGTAGTTATGGTGTTCACATGGGGGGCGGTTAAGTCCGCCCGCCCCCCATACTATGCGAAAATAAACATTAAAAAAAACATGCCTCCCTTACCTGTTAAGTAACAAACTGTGGGTGCATTGGTAAGTCATTGCATTGTTGAATGGGAGGTCACAGGGTTGAGCCTAGATTTCACCCTATCTGCCATAACAATTTTAATATGTCATTAGGAGGACACGTGGCAGCCAGGCTTAGCCACGTGTCACCTCCTCATTGTTCTGAACAAAAACACGTGGAACAATAAAATGAAGCCATTGAAACAAAATATTATGAGAAAATTCTAGGAATATTCCAGGAATATTCCCCTTGCCACCTAGGTAGTACGGATGCCTAGTCAACATCCGTGTCAGCCACCTGCAATTTTTTTACGTGTTTGACAAAGTGAACAAATCACATTTCTGGGAGCATACAATGTCTGTTTCACGTGAAACGAGTTGCGCCATAATCAAGGTGACGAGATCTACGTGATCGTTTAGGTTCCAAACCATTCTGAAAACTTTGATTTTTTGCAAATTTTGAGCTCCTGATCATCTAAAGATACTCCTTTTCCAAAAAGATTGCATGTTGAGAAACAATTAGATGTAGAAAAACAATTAATACCATCTGATTTTGATATATTGGATGAATTAAGGAATGTTTGCATTATATACCTTGTTTAAAATGTAGCAAGGAAGGTCTTTTGGCTTATGCCTTAGCTAGTGAAGACCTTGAGTTGTCATCAGGAGATAAACTTCAGTTTTGGTGAGTTAATTTCCAGTTTAGCAGAATAATCATCATGAGTTCATGTGTCGAGCTGGAGCTTCAATTAAGTGGAATTTTTCATCATTTTTACTATAAGATTAGCTGGTAGATCGAGTTCAGTTAAAATCAGTTGGCTTTTAATTCTTGATTTAAGGAAGAGTGAGTTAGATCTCCAAAGTTGATTGTAGAGAGCATGAGTTAACAACTCCAGCGATGATTGGAAGGAGAGAGAGTAAAAATCTCATTTAACTCACCCTCAAATCTCGAGTTCTAAATTTGAACTAGCCCAATTTAGCATGGATCGAATCTATAAAAGGACGAATGCACATATTTATTCATTCTTGTATGCACGAGTTTGTGTGTGTGAGAGCCTTGTCGTGAGAGAGTATCTAGGAGGATCTTATACGCAACAATGGATAGAGTGACTTTCTTGTGGAGATTAACTCTACAAAATAGGGAATTCTTGTGCTATGATTTAGGAGGTTTGTCCTAAATAGGTAAGATTGCATTAGCAAATATGAAGAGATGAACATAGGGAAATCAACCTAGAAAGGCTGCAAGGAAGCAGGAGCAGAGGTCAAGGTTTTGCAAGGTGTTTCTAGCTAGTTTAGTAGTGAGAACAAGTGCTTTTTAAAGTGAAACAATTTTCCTTGCATTTGATCTAATTGCTCAAAACTCTATTGATAAAATTCTACAACAAGAAGTGGGTTTCCCAAAAAAAAAATTGTGTCTTTTGTGTGATTGTGTTCTTTATCTTTGCTTTTTATTCAAATGCTTATCTATTGTTGAGAAATTTATGTGCATGGAAGGAGTGAATCACAATAGTGTTGGAAGATAATGGGGTGGGAGAGTTTATCAAGAAAGTGATAACACCACCTCAAGTTACTCAATAATTGGCCCAACATACTAAGAATGACACCAAGGTGAAGAGGATCATTCTAGAGGGGGTCAAAGACCATATTATTCTTCATATCCATGAGAATAAGACAACACATGAGATGTTTAAAGCCTTCTTAGATATGTATCAGGGTTCCAGTGATGCCAAGAAGCTTGATCTCAAAGAGAAGCTAAGAAATATTTGGATGAGAAGAGATGAGGCCATCACCACATATCTTTCAAAGTTCACTCAAGTTCGAGATGAGCTAGGTGGTGCGGGTGTGATTGTACTAGAAAGTGACCTTGTGAGCCTTGCATTACTAGGACTTCATAAGTCTTGGTATAATTCCAAGATGTAGTTAGTGACAGAGAGAATTTTACTAGTTGGGAAAGGTTATGGAGTGATTGCATTCAAGAAGAAATCCAGAGAGGGACCAAATATGGTAGATCAACAAAGATAGAGGACGAGTATAACTTTGCCTTGGCAGGTAAAGCCAAGGGAAAGAAGGGCCAATGAGAGGTCGAGTCTAGTACGAAGGGCGAGAAGAATAAGAAGTTTCTAAGAAAGATCAAGTGCTTCCATTACCATGAGTTTGGGCACTATGCTATTAAGTGTCCCAACTGGAAGAAGGAGTCTAGAAAGGATCATGTAGCTTCATTAGCAAAGGAAGATGCGTTTTTGCCTAGTTCTAGAAAGATTTCTCATTGATTGCTTGCATGGAAAGATCAATAGAAAAAAACATGTTATTTATTGATTCAGGAGCATCCTTCCACATGACTTAGAACAAGAAGTATTTCAAACACCTAAAGGAGAAGGACATGTATTTTTAGATCGAGCAAGAAGATGATGGCATGTATGCAACTAGACGAGTTGGTACTATTAGTTTTTAGAGGGATTCAGGTAATTCTTTTCATTTAAGAGATGTCCTCTATGTTACAGGCCTTAAGAAATGTTGGGTTGTGTTATATTATTTCCATGACTAGCCTACGTAGTTTACGGTGGGGTTAGAGGGGGGCAGAGCCCCCCCTTCGTTATGCTGACTGTGCAGTAGGGGAGTCACAAGGGGGGTTTGAGAGGGGCGGTTAGCCCCCCTCTACGGGGTCCGGGGCAGCGCCCCAAGGAAATTTTTTTTGAACCCTATATTAGGTTGGGTGGACCTACTTATGGTTTTGTGCATGGTTTTCACACATGGTTTTGGATGCGATGGTTTTCGATCCATGGTTTTGGACGTGATGGTTTTCAGTCCATGGTATTGGATGCTTCAACATGTATAAATATGTATTGTAACATTGAAAGGAACATAATGAAAAATCAAGCTGGTAGTCCTGGTTTTGGGATCCAGGGGAAATCTCTATGTATATGTGTTTTATGTGTTATGCTCTCACATTGTTTATTTTTTGTGTTTTAGAATTCATATGCAGGTAATTTCTGTATGGGGTTAAAACCTACATTTGGTATCAGAGATGTTTTGGCTTCAAGGGGACACCTTTGTTCTTGAGGGGTTTCGCTCGGCCCTGTGGTAGACTCTATCCAGTAGTAGATTTGTAGGATCAATTCTGGTGGTGAAAGAAGATGGCGAGCAGTGGAAAGATAGAGATCGAGAAATTTAATGGTTAGAGTTTTGAGTTATGGAAAATCAAGATGGAGGATCCGTTAGTGGATAAAGATTAATGGATTGTGGCAAATCCAGGTACTAAACCAACGGGAGTGTCTAATGAAGAATGGAAGAAGTTGGATCAGAAGGCAAAGAGCAAAATGTGATTATGTGTCTCAGATTCAGTATTGTTGAATGTATTAGGGGAAGCTATGGAAAAGGCTTTGTGGGACAAGTTAGGGACTTTGTACCAATCTAAGTCTCTAGCGAATAAACTGTTCCTACAGAAAAAATTGTATAACCTGAGGATGAAAGATGGAGACTCAGTGACAGAGCATCTGAATGCATTTAATACTGTGGTAAGTCAGTTATTATCTGTTGATATTAAAAATTCAGATGAAGATAAGTGCATTAATTTGTTGTGTTCTCTACTAGATTCGTGGGATAGTTTGGTTATTGCGATAGGTAGAAATGCAACTGCCTTGCAGTTTGATGAAATAGTCTCATCCTTACTAACGGAGGAGATGAGACGGAAAAATATGAAGAGCCAGAATGGTGATGCCTTGTGTGTACGAGGACGGTCCCAGAATAGAAACAAAAATAAGTCATCGAGTGGGAGATCTAAATCTAGAGGGAGATCTAAATCTCCAGGAAAACCTGTAAAGGTGGTTTGCTGAAAATGCAGAAAGGAAGGGCACTACAAAAGGGACTGTAAATCTAAAGCTCCTGACAAAGGAAAGGGATCTAGTGATGCTCCTTCTGTAGAGGCAAAAACCACTTCAGATGAAGGTGGGTATGTGTGCTTGGCTTCTTCAAGTACACATGTAGATCATGAGGCATGGTTGATTGACTTAGGTGTATTCTTTCACTTCACTCCCCATAGAGAGTGGTTCTACGAGTATGAGATATATGATGGTGGTGATGCCTTCTTAGGGGATGATAGGAAGGCTATAATCATTGGTCGTGGAAAAGTAAAGTTGAAGTTGCAAGGTGGAAGGGTTAGAACACTTCTAGGTGTTTTGCATATTCTTGAATTGGCCAGAAATCTGATTTCTCTAAGCAAACTGGATGATGCAGGTGTAAAAACAATGTTTGAGAAGGATTCCTGCAAGATGGTTCAGGAAGCACTGGTATTGATGCGTGGAGTTCAAATTGGAACTCTGTACAAGTTGCAAGGTAGCACTGTTGTTGATGGGTGCAACAGTTCTGTGGTTCCTGAAAGTGAAGCAAAAAATCTAGTGGTATCTGGAGAGAAGACCATGTTGTGGCATCAAAGGCTTGGAAATATTTGAGTGAAGGGCCTTCAAATACTTCATGGTAAAGGTATGGTAGAAGGTATGATTAATAGCTCTCTAGATTTTGATTTCTGTGAAAATTGTGTATATGGGAAGCAAAATCGGGTGAGTTTCCGCTCTGGTGGTAAGAGGGTGAAACAAATATTAGAGCTTTTGCACAGTTATGTGTTTGAACCTGTGAAGGTTCCATCACTGGGTAAGTCTATGTACTATGTATCATTTATAGATGACTTCTCAAGGAATACATGGATATATTTCCTTAAGGAGAAATCTTAAGTCTTTGACAGGTTTAAAGAATTTAAGGCTCTGGTGGAAAACCAGAGAGAGAAGAAGAAAAAGGTGTTGAGGTCAGATAACGGTGGAGATTTTTGCAACAAGGAATTTGAAGAATTCTGTAAGAAGTGTGGTATAGCACGACAAAAGAATACTCCATACACACCTGAGAAAAATGGAGTTGCAGAAAGAATGAACAAGACGTTGATGGAAAGGGCAAGAAGCATGCTCAGTGGTGCTAGGTTAGGACAGGAATTCTGGGCAGAGGCAGTGGAGACAACATGTTACCTGGTCAATAGATCACCTTCATCAGTGTTGGAGGATAAAACTCCACAAGAGGTATGGACTGGTAAGAAACCCTCTCTTTCACATCTGAGGATATTTGGATGTGATGCATATGTACATGTTCCAAAGGAGAAAAAAACCAAGTTGGATAGTAAATCTGAAAAGTGCATCTTTATTGGGTACAAGGATGGTTTAAAGGGTTATAAGCTTTGGAACCCAGTAACAAGGAAGGTTGTGTACAACTAAGATGTGGTGTTCAAAGAGGTGAAAGATGTTATTAAACATGAAGTCCCATCAAAGGAACCTGAGAAGATAGAGTTTGAGCTAAAGGAGGAAGAATCAGACTCTACAGCAGAGGAGATATCAGAAGATGAAGAGCCAAAAACTCTGGGTGTGAGAAGATCAATTCAAGAAAGAAGGCAACAAGAAAGGTATAGTTCATCTGCTTTTTGTTCAAATATTGTTTTATCTATTACTGATGATGATCCCAAAAATGTGAAGGAAGTAGTAGATTTAGAGGATGGAAAACTCTGGAAAGAGGCCATGGTTGATGAAATGGCATCTTTGCACAAAAATGAAGCTTGGGATCTAGTGGTGTTGCGGCTAGAAGGAAACCCATTGGCAGCAAATGGGTGTTCAAGAAGAAGAAAAATGCAGAAGGAAAGGTGGAGAAGTACAAAGCTCATTTGGTAGCAAAAGGTTGTTCCTAGGTGTCGGGAATTGATTTTGGTGATATTTTTTCTCCTGTTGCCAAGGTAGCTTCTATTAGATTACTTTTATCTGTTGCTCCTGCTTTTGATTTTGAGGTAGAACAGATGGATGTGAAGGCATCATTTCTTCACGGGGATTTGGAAGAGGAGATCTACATGAAGCAACCTGAAGGTTTTGCGGTGAAGGGTAAGAAGGAATAGGTATGCAAGTTAAAGAAGTCTCTGTCTGGGTTAAAACAGTCACCAAGGATGTGGTATCATAAATTTGATACATTTATATGGGGACTTGGCTTCACCAGAAGCAAAGCAGATCAATGTGTGTATTTTAAATTAATTGGTGACCGTGTTATTTATCTGGTCTTGTATGTGGATGATATATTGTTGGTTGGAAATGACAAAGAAATTATCCAGAATTTGAAGACCCAATTGTCCTCCAAATTCAACATGAAAGATCTTGGTGCTGCAAACTATATTTTGGGCATGGAAATTAAAAGAGGTCGGGCAAAGAGGAAGCTCTGGTTAAACCAGAGGAAGTATGTCGAGACAATACTGCAAAGGTTTAATATGCAAGATAGTAAACTGATGAAGGTTCCTATTCCTGTAGGTGTGAAGTTATCTGTTGAACAATGTCCCAAGACACAAGAAGAGGAACATGACATGTCTCGTGTTCCATATGCAAGTGCAGTTGGTAGCCTGATGTATGCAATGGTCTGTACTAGACCAGACATTGCACATGCAGTGGAAGTATTGAGCAGGTTTATGCCAAAACCAGGAAAGGAGCATTGGACAACAGTGAAGTGGGTTTTCAGGTATTTTCATGGCACTAGTGATTATGGTTTGTGCTACCAAGGAAGACCAGGATTGAACAGAGTTTTGGATGTCCGTGGCTTTGTTGATGCAGACTGGGCTAGAGATCTGGATCAGAGAAGATCTGCAAGTGGGTATGTGTTTAACCTATTTGGAGGCACAGTCAGCTGGATGAGTAAGAAACAATCTATAGTGGCATTATCAACTACAGAGGCAGAATACATGGAAGCCACTCATGCAAGCAAGGAAGCAATTTGGTTGCAGAGATTGTGTTTAAATGGGGCTAGTACAGGGAGCTATAAGGATAGACTGTGCCAACCAAAGTGCAATTTCTTGGCAAAGAACCCTGCTTATCATTAAAAAACAAAGCACATTGATGTTCAGTATCACTTTGTGAGGGATATGATAGAAGACAAAAAGGTGTCGCTGGTAAAGGTGGACACTTTGAAGAATATTGCAGATGCATTGAAAAAATATGGGAGCTTTGAGAAGTTCTCTTAGTGTAGAGAAACAATGGGCGTTTCAGGGCTGGATAAATGACTAAGCTCTCTTGTGGAAAGAAAACAACAAGTGAGAGAATGTTGGGTTGTGTTATATTCTTTCCACGACTAGCCTAATTAGATCAGTTTCCAACTTATGATACCGGTGTAGTTATACAACTGTCATTATAATCTCTAGGGGTCAAAGTGTAAGTTGGGTCTTGCTCTCCCCTCTACCTCTAAATATCTAGGACAATGAAATCTTCAAAGAAATTAATACTAATCTAAGGAAATTTCTAGAAAACAAGTGAGCGAGGTTGGAGTATGCTCTCCTATGCTCAAATATGAGTAGAGGTAAACCTACAAGAAGGCCTCCTTTAGGCTTTAGACAGCCTAGATGGATGGATAACTAAATCTATACAAGTAGTTGGAGTATGAACAAGTTCCTTTTAGTTACAATGATTGCCACCAGTATGGCTACTTCAATAAAAACTATTCAAAAAGTAAAAAAATCTCTTTCACTAACAAATAAGAAGAATTTTATAAATTCCCCAAGCCCTTAAAGATAAAAAAAAAAACTACCCCCAACCCTCTTCCTAGCCAAGAGTCAAAGCAAATGCTAGTTTGACTTAAAATAATTTTTTTGCTATGGTGTCAACTCTAGATGGCAATGTTGTCTTGAAATAAAAAACCCCCACCTCTTTGGACAAACGAGAAAAGATAGACCTATTCTGCTCAAAAACATTGAGTGGAAGAGTTAAGTGAAAGAGCTTTGCCTTAATGAACTTTTGAACAACATGATATGTGAGAAACTCTCATAAACTAGCATGGATCCATCTTAACCACGGATCTACCAAATGTTTAGAGGGAGGTGATCTCTTGATATGGAAATCTCGTTTTAGAATGAAAAACTTGAAAAAGGGTTTACATGGCAAGAGATTTAATCCCTTTTAGTGCTTGGTAAATTTGTGATTAAGATGGATCAACCCCCTCTCTCTCAACAAATGCAAGTTGACTCATCATTGTTCTTCAAGGAAAACCACTTCACATGTAATTAGCAGTTGGTGGTCAATTTCCTTAAGTAGGAGACGAGCTCTTAACCAAGAAAAAACAATTATATATATATATATATATATATATATATATATATATATATATATATATATATATATATATATATATATATATATATATATATATATATATATATATATATATATATATATATATTCATTCTTTAAGTTGTATTTTTGAAAATTTTACTATTGTCTATATTTTATATTAACAATTGAATACTTCTTCCTTTTGAGCATTGGAATGTTTTACTATGGTCATCTTTTATACATATAATTCCAAGAGTAAAAGTGAAATATTTTTACCACATAATTATTATGAATTGTAATATTAACAACTAATTCAAAGAATGAAATTAAAAAAACTATTGTCAACTCCACTTTAAGCATAAAATCATATCACCATCATCAAATCGATATTTAATTATGTCTTTCCATTAACAAAAAGTTTGATTCAGCCACTTTCTTGTCGGATCTATCTTCTTCTTTTAGCTTTGATATTGTTATTTACAACTAGCTTGTGACGATATCCATGTAGACAGAAAGGGTGAGCTCTATCCACCCCGTGGATGCTATTGGAACTTGATCCAATCACCACATTTACGACTCTTTCACAGGGGGATAGAAGTGGACAGAGTTTGTGGATAAAAGTGGATAGAGTTTGTTGTGAGAAATTGTTAGGTAATATTTTAATAAAGTAGTTTAAATAGGTTACAAATTAGATGAGAGAAAAAAGATTCAAACATTCCTATGATCAGATTTTATGAAAAAATAAAATAACTTTCCAAACAAATTTGTGACCTTGATTTAGAAAACTCTAGAATTTATTATTTTTTTGAAAATATAAATCTTTTTAAAACAAATTTGTGACCTTGATTTAGAAAACTCTAAAATTTATTATTTTTTTGAAAATATAAATCTTTTTAAATTTGTATTGTTTAATTATATTTTTAATTTCCATTACATTAATTTTAATTTTATTTTTTTAGTTTTTATTGATATATATTCAATATCTCAATTGAATTTAGTCTACTTCAAAATGTTATGATCTTCCTTACCTTGAAATGTTCTAAGTTGACATATTTAAGTTTAGAATAGAATAGAATATTATGTTACACTTTGAAGTAAAGTGAGTATATATCATAGATTGACAAGGTAGGAGCTATTTCTCTCTTGTCTTAGGGTTGAGAGAGACCTTTAAATATTCAAATATTCAATTCATATAAAAGATATTAATATTATAATGTTTATCATTTTTTATTTTTTAAAATTATTTAATATTATTTAATAAATATTTATATTAAATATAAATAATTATTATTATTTAATATAATATATTACAATAATATTTTTTAATAAACTAGTTATATTTAAAATAATTATAATGAAAATTGAATTTAGGTTTTTGTAATTTATATTATGAAAAGTAAGAAACGTTTTGGTAAAAATCATATTATCAGAGTTTACACAATTAGTGTGAACAAAATCTTCAAGTTATATATATATATATATATATATATATATATATATATATATATATATATATATATATATATATATTAGATTTGACAAATAAATAGTATTATTAATAAACAATATTTTAATATAAAGTTTCCTTAATTCAATATAACAATTTATATTGAATTAAGGAAACTTATATTAAAATATTAGTTATTTAGTCAAATCTTACCGTTATATTATAACTAATTACTTTTATAAAAAAGATATTTATTATATTAAAAATATGTTAAATGTAATTAAATATAGAATATGATTTGTCTATATAAATATAAATATAAATCAATTTATAAACATTAGATCAAAAATCATTTTAATTCGTTAAGTGCCAATAATAATATGTATCTAATGAGCTATTCATATTTAAAAAAAAAAAAAAATCTAAATTATAATTTATTTTAAATTATTATTATTTTATGGGAAAAAGTTTTTCAAGGTAAATCACATGAAAATACATTTGTGGAAGCATTTCGAACAAGTTGAAGAGTCAGATCATGGGTACATATTAAATAGGGAGAGCAGATCTTCCAACAGCTACGTTTGACTAAAGAAACAGCTATATTAGGTCAGATTGGACAAATGGCTATAATTGACCAAGAAACGGCTAGATTTGACTATTCAAATTGTTTAACTATATTAATATGTTAAAATTAATATTATTATAATATTTATCATGTGTTATTTTAAGTAAAAAGTTAATCAGACTACATTTAGGGAATATTTACCAAATAATAACTATTAGTAATAGAAGGGAATTAATATAGAATAAATAATATTATATTATTATTATAATAACGTTACAATATTAATCTTCTTATTAATGGCTTGTATAACTAATTAAATTTTTTTAATAGTAAAGTTTATCAAATGGGGATAAGTGTTAATAGATCTAGGGATATTAATAATAATTAGAATAATATTAATTCTTGTTATATTATTTGTACTAGATTATTCAGATTAGACATGAAAAGGGGAAATATTTTATAATAATATCAATCATGTATAATTAGTAACAGTATGGATTTAATATTAAAAATAATATTAGTTATTATTGTACTTTTGTTATGATAAAAGTATTATTCTTATTATTGATGGTTAGGGTAACTAATTAATATCAATTTATTAGTAAAGTTATCCAATGGGAACATATATTAATAGATCTAGGGATGTTAGTACATGTAAGGATTGATTATATTAATATAATAGTGTTATAATAATAGTATTATTATTAAAGGTTTGTGTAATTAATTAATATAAATATATTAGAAAGACTAACATCTTGTTATTTAAGATAGTCATGAAAAGGACTATTACTTAAATAAAATAAACCAAGGGAGATTTCCCAAGAGGATTAAAGAATTACGGCTAAATAAAGCAGGATAAGGGATAACAAGGGGAAACATAGAAATCTAGAATAAGTCAACAATAGAGGGAGGGGAAGAAGGGGAAGACACGACTAGGAAGAGAGGGCAGGGATCCAACAACTACTGATCTTCCAGTCGTCATCTCTATTGAGATTGCTTGGCCTTCTTTCAATCTCAATTTCTTCCCTAAATTTTTGGTGATGGAACCGTGCAACCTTAGCAATAACCTTGGCCTCCTCAATACAAACATGATGCTTGGTCTTCTCCGCATCCTCCGCTAGTGCGGAAGACTTGGTTCTCCTATGTTTTAGGTTAGCTATGTGCTCATTAATCCTTTGATTAATAGAGCGTCCTATCTCACCAATATAGGGGATCCTACAAAAACAAGGAATAATATAGACACCCTTCATGTCCTTAGGGTCGATAGGATCCTTCACCGATCAGAGGGATTTACGAATGGTGTTGAGGGGTCTAAAGGTTGAGGGAAAATTATGCTTCTTAAGAATCCGAGCAATCTTATCAGTGGTTCCTTGGACAAAAGGTAGATGGACACCTGGGACTCGTTCTTTAGGTTCTTTTTTAATTACCGAATTTTTGGAGGCTTTAAGGAAAGCCTTCTGACCAAGGTGTCTACTATAACCGTTCTCAACAAAGACATTAAGGAGATGGGATTTCTCTTTATCGAAGCTCTTATCATCAGAATTCCTTAGGGCACGAGTAGCGAGGGTGTTAAGAACGTCCAACTTTTAAGCCGGGAAATGATGGGAACTGGCATGAAGATATTGCTCCGTATGTGTTTTCTTTTGAAACACTTGGTGGGAGAGGGAACCGTCAATATTCTTTGAAATAAGAATCTCAAGGAAAGGGAGGCAAACATCGACTTCCGGCTCCATGGTGAACTTAATGGCAGAGGATTGACAGTTGAGATGATTGAAGAAGAGATCTAAATCCTCTTGGCGATGGGACCAGATGACATTAGTGTCATATACATATATTTTCCACAACTTGGGTAGGAAACGGGCCGAGGCTAAAGCCTTGGATTCAAAATCTTCCATAAAAAGATGAGAAACAATAGGGGATAGGGGTGAGCCCATGGCAACGCCACGGGTCTATTCAAAGAACTCGCCCTCAAAATAGAAAAAAGTGGAAGTGAGACAGATCTCAACTAATCGAGCGGTATCGGGATTCGTTAGGCGATAGATCACTTCCAAGGCCTCCTTTATAGGGATACAAGTGTAAAGGGAGACTACATCAAAACTAACAAGAATGTCCCCAGAGTCAAGCTTTATGTCCTTTAGCTCTTCAACAAAGGATGCAAAGTCTTTGACGAAGGACTCTGTATGGCCAACTAAGGGTTTAAGCTTTAAGGCAAGGAATTTAGCTAGAAGGTAGGTAGGACCACCAATGGTGTTGACAATGGGCCTTAGGGGAGCCCCCTCCTTGTGAATCTTTGGAAGCCCATAGATCCTTGGAGTAATGGGACTGCTCTCAATGAGTTTATGGCACAGGGAACTCACTGAGTTACTGGATTTGATGGCAAGAGCCACAGTCCTAGAAATCTTCTTTAGAGGGTTCTTGGGAAGCTTTTTATAGCTACCACTATTATAAAGATGATCTAACATCTTCTTGCGGTAATCATCTTTATCAAGGATGACAACAACCCCTCCTTTGTCGGCCTTCAGAACAACGATATCTTTGTTTTGGTTTAAGGATTAGAGGGCAACGAATTCTTCATTGCTGAGGTTTCTCTAAGGGGGCTTAGCCTTTCTAAGGATGCCCGACATAATCCGGTCTAATAGTATCCTTAATATTATCAGGTAAACCTCTAATCCTGAATTCCACGTTGCAACTGGGATCTTCTTAGGGGCTAGGGAAAAATTTAAACCTTTACCCAAAAGCTTAAAAACAAAAGGGGGAAAGGAGAAACTAGATAAATTGACAACTTTATTATTATGAGAGGGAGGGGGAAGATTAATATTATTATTATTATAATTCATAACATTATTGCTTTTGTCAAATTTACTTATATATTTTAAATTATTACAATTGTTAATAATAGATAACTCACTATTATTATTAATTTTATTGTTATAATTAAGGGATAAATAATAATAACAACTACTATTATTATTATTATTATTATTATTATTATTATTATTATTATTATTATTATTATTATTATTATTATTATTACAACATAAGAAACTATGATTATTATGATGACTGCAGAGGTAAAGAATTTTTCCCTCACCGCCACGACAGATCGGGCTTGCTGCACCTGTGACATGAACAACGGATCGATTCAGCTTTGGCTAGTTGACTCGCTGATCAGGTGAACGCGGGAGATGATAGGCTGCTAGATGTGCTTAGATCTGGTGTCTTACAGTGAAAAACGGCGTTGGGGTTGCTGCACTCGCACTTGACATAGATAGAATTGTTGGCATACCTCTGCGAGATGAAGAAAAGCGTAAATCACCCCTTGGAGCAGGCTAATTGGAATGGAGCAGAACAACATGTGAAGGATCTGAGGAGTGCAGTGCGATACAAACCTCTCAACTGTCCAACGAGGTGAGACCAGATTGATCAGGGTTCATAGCCAAGCAAGAACGCGCTTCTTGAACGAAAGAACCAGAAATCGATGAAGTCTGGAGTGGAATGAGGTGGCCAGAGGAGCTGGCTTCTGCTTGCGATTTCACAGAGTTCTCTTGAATCACTAGCGGGGGAGGAGGAGTTAGAAAAACTGGAAGAGACTGAAGATAACCAAGACTGGAGGGCTGATTTTTTATCAGCTGAAAGTTGGCTATGGGAAATACCTTCCACGGATTTGAAAGAGTTAATGAACCCCGCAGATTTCTGAGCCAATTTCTGAAATTTCGAAGCTTGTTTTTGTCTCCTGATATCTTCCAAATGCATGGATTTCAATGCAGAACATGCATCTATTCTGGCCCAAAGGGAGGCAGAAATCAAGTTCAAAAGTTCCAAGTGCAACCTCAGAAGACTATGAGAGAGCAGACTCAGGTCTCGTCTGACCTTACTGATTTCAGATCTTAATAATGCTAAACTGGCCTTAAGGAAAACCCAATGGTTATGTGGAGCGTGGAGGCGATGATTAATATGGGCAAAGACCAGGATAATGGAAAAGTCTCTGCATCTTTTAAAAAACGCTAGATCTTATTATTATTATTAAAAATTTAAGGTATGAATTAAAACTATATACATTTAAAAACACATGTAACAATATTCTTAACTATGGAGATTATTAACTTATAAATAATATTTCCTACCATACCATGGGCCGATACCATGATTTACTAATACCACATGCCAAACAAATATAACATGTTTATATGACATTAGTTTTAATTAATCAATTTAATTAAAATGGTAAAAATGACTTAATTAATTTGAAGATAAATCTCAATATTTGAGCTATGACTTTTGTGATTATCATAAAAAAATATTTTACTAGGTTAAATACCTACCATCTACTTAATAATTATTAATAATTAAATTAAATTGTTAAAAACCCCATTCCAAAATAAACACACCTATTCATATAATTATATTCCTACATTTATGACAATATTAATTTAAAAATTCAATTTATTTTAATTTTAAATTTATTATTTCTATATTGAAAATTTAAATTCAAACTACATTTATAATAAATATTAATTTAAAATTATAATTCATTTGAATTTTAAATTTATTATTTCTAAATATATTTTTTGAAATAATTGTGATAAATTCAAAATTATAATAATTATAATAAATTTAAAATTTTATACTAAAATTAAAATAAATTTCTAATATATATTAAATAAAAATAAATAAAATTATGTATCATTTTTTAAAGGGTGATTCATAGATACTCAGTGGCTGGAAAATGCAAGTACCTGAACGAAGGGATATCCGATATACTCACTGGCTAAACTAGCAAGGCCTCCGAATAAGTGAGGTACTCAGCAACAAGAACTCGACCAACTCAACTCAACTATCCCTTGAGGCTATAAAATTATATGTCATCTTAACACTATAAGTCATTATTTTATTTAATGGCTAAATAAAAGCTTTGACTAATATTAAAAAGAAAATGAACCTATGAAGATAAAACTAAGTTTCATAAGCTACATAGTGAGATCTAGCATTGGTTAATTCTCAAAAGGCTTTGGGATGAAAGAGTTTCTCAACTGTGAAATATGGTTGAAGATGAAAAGCACTTTGTCTTAAATTGTCTATCTTATACTCAATTTAGATTCTATTTTCAAAATATTGGTCATACTACCAACCTTTTTGATTTTTCACATTAACAAATCTATACTGATCTAGGAAGACATTTCTCACAATTTTTTTGAAAAATAAAATTAATTCTTATTAATTTCTGATCTTTCTAATGTTCAATAAACCATATATATCTTAAAAAACATTAATCATTGTCATATAAATCATTATTTTAGATAAATAAATAAAATTAATTATAATTTATATAAACTACACCTTATAAAATTATTGATTTATTTAAAAGAATTATTTTATATTTAAAAAACCTTAGAAAATGTAAAATTACTATAATTCTCAGGAGTTAAAGAATAAAGAAAATTTATATTATAATAAATATTTTAAAATAAGAAGTAATAATGTGGTCAATTTTTTTGAAAATAAATTATGAATGATGAACTGTGAAAACCTATAATTTAGAAGTAAGGTATCATCATTGTATATATATAAACTAGAAAGAGTATATGTATTATATAATTTTGCGCATGGTTTGCACCAAATAACATTAAGCATTACATAGTTAATTAATTAAAATTTTCGAGTTGTTTTCTCCTTTCCCATAAGAATATAAGATGTTCCTAAAGAAAATATATATTGAGAAACAAAAAGAGGGGTTGCGATTAAAGAATTACAACAAGCCTGATTTGGCCATTAATCTTTAATTCACCTATCTTCAATTTACACCCCTTTTTAGCATAATTGTTTGCTTCTCAATTGAAGTCTCTTAGAATATGGAAATATGCTTTAAATTTGGATTTGGATAGGATATCTTCTGGTACTCCTTGGGAGAGAGCCTTTCACTGGATGAGACAATTTCCCATAACCAAAAGTGTGTCCACTCTATGTTTTGTGGCTAACAAAAGTTTCTAGTAGAGACCATATATATGTGCTTTATTATTTGCCATATGACCTATACCCCATGAGTATGTGAACACTTTGCCCATAAAGTACCCCTCTCCTGCCACCCCCAACCACAAAAATTAATCTTTATTTTTTTTAAACTAACCTTATGGTATAAGAAGTCACTACATAGTAGTATCTAAGGCATCAAAAACATTTGGGGGATAGTATAATATCTACCTTATATCACATTAACACTTAACATGTTGAATTCTAAATGTCTCTCCTCTGAGTTTCAAATTTGGATAGCCATATAAAATGAAATCCTTTGAAATCATTGACCAAAATTTTAAATAAAATTCAAAATATTATATTTCTCAAGTCATTCATAATGACTACGTAGAAATGTTCATTTATACTAATTTGATTTCTAAAATTAAATTGTTTTTTCCCCTGGGAAAATCAGTAACTTTCATTAATATTTGAAAATTACATAAGCAGATGCCGTGGCATTACTGTCATTGTTCATACAAAATTCACCTTTTCAGGTGTTTTTGAGTGGCATAAACAAAATAGTTTCTAGTTACATTCCATTGTTCTGGCTTTACAGCCTATTTGCTAGTACAAAATGATTCTATTTATAAATATATCAGCAGTTTTTCATATTAGTCTCCATTCTCTGTCAGCTGTTGGGACTGTTGTCCCTCTGATGCCTCTGATCTATATATGGTCGGTGGTAAAACTGATGTTCATCTGACCCGTTCTGCTCCACTATTTGTCCATTGCCTCGGGGAAGTGACGAGGCCTCTTTGGATAGTTTGTCAGCCTCGCTATTGTGTTCTCTGTAAATATGCACACAAGTGAAATGATCAAATGCTGCTTTGAGAGTGAGAGTATTGTGTAATAAATTACTGAGAGTGTGTACATGGCAATTAGTCACATTATTGATCCAATTTACAACCACCATTGAGTCCCCAAATATATTGATCTGTGAGATCTGATGAGATAAAGCAAAGTGAAGAAGATTATGTAATGCAGAGAGCTCAGCAAAATTGTTAGATCCAATTCCGAAACCCAATTTAGCAAGATATCTATGTTGATCGTTAATGTGAAGGACAAAACCTCCACCACACCCGGTTTGATTCGATGCTCCATCGAAAAATGCCCAAGGGATGGATCTGTCAATCTCAGGCATGGGCTGAATGGCTCTGGGTCTGGAAGGAGTCGGGTCTGGTAACTCCTGATAAGCTGCTATAATAGCGATTTCTATCCGGCATCCCGAAATTGGTTTATCCTAAAAAATGGCCCTATTCCGAGCTAGCCATATATACCAAGTGGCCACAGGAGGGAGATTGATTAGTTTGGATTCCGGGTGCGTATGAGACCAGCTACTCCATGCGTCCTGTAAGTCAGAACCGCTCCATTGTCCCGAAATTCCCAGTTGCTGACAAATATTCCTCCATATGTTTTGGATGGTCGGACAGAGAAGGAATATGTGATCTGAGAATTCAGACGCAGATTTACAAAAGGTGCACCAAGAGGGGCCGTGTATGGCTCTGCGTGTCAGCTGTTCTCCCGTGGGAACGATACCATGGACCGCACACCAGAAAAATAGTTTGGATCGGGGAGAGGCTTTTATCTTCCATATGGTATGCCACCATGGGTGGACCTGTTCCGGAGATCTGTGTGTAATAAGAGCCCTGTAACCGTGCTTTGGGACATATATACCATGGTCAGCTGGGCACCAAATAAGTTCATCGGGCCCTTGCTTGATGCGCATGTGGGATTCAGATAATGCCATGATATATTGATCCCATTCCTGGTGCCAATGTATAGGGAGATTCAAAGATTGGGCAGATTTCCACGCTTGAGAGAAGATATCTGTGTGAAGCGGATCGGCAATCTGTGCAAAATTCCGAATCCCCCGGTCTTGTAGATAATTGATAATCTCCTGATTTAATATATGTCTGCCCCCACTATTACTCCAAGGGTCCATGCCAATCTTGCCTGTCATACCATCATTGATTCGCCAAGCCAAGTTGTCCCGAATGAGGGGAAGGGAATCAATCAAGGCCTTCCAAACAGAGGAGCCTCCTTTCAAAGACCAGGATGGAAGTCGGGCCCAATCCATAATATTTCGCGGCCAAATGTATTTGTGATAAGTAACATGTGTCCACAGAATTTGCCTAGTGAGCACGGTCCATCCCATCTTGGCGGCTAATGCTTTGGCAAAATCTGGGAGGTCTTTTACACCCCATCCTCCCCATTTCTTAGGTAGTGAGATTTTCTTCCAGCTAATCCAAGCAAATATTCGTTTCTCCTGACTCCCATTCCATAGGTAGCGGTTGCAAAGCTGCTGCATCCTCCCCAGGATGTTCCTTGGTATCCAAGCTAGTGCCATCCAGAAGACCGGAGTAGCTTCTAGCACGGATTTGATGAGCACCAGTCTGCCAGCCCTAGATAGGTATCTGTGGCTCCAACCCAAAAGCCTCTTTTCCAGTTTGGCAACCAACCAGACCCAATCAGCAATCCTTTGGCAGGTAGGCTTCAGATTGAATCCCAGGTATTTAAGGCCTCTATCCAGTGAGTGCACCGAATAAGGAAAAGCCTGTAGGGCAGTCCGGGTCTCCTGTACAGTAGTGCGAGCACAGGTGATGGTGGATTTCGTCTGGTTTGGCAGCATACCTGTAGCTGCAGAAAATCTTTGCAGGATTTTCAAGAAATTCCGGGAGTCTCTGACACTGCCATCAAGTAGAATAAGTACATCATCTACAAATAGTAGATGTGTAAGGTAGCACAAATCAGATATGCCAAGCCCACCAATATCACCATCCCTCTTTGCAGCTTCCATGAGTCGACTGAGACCTTCCATGACCAAGAGAAATAGGAGAGGTGATAGAGGGCATCCCTGTCGCAGACCTCTTTCTGAGTGAAAAAATGTAGATGCCGAGCCATTGATGAGGACACTGAACGAGGGGGAGGTGATACAAGCCATTATCCAGGTGATATAGGAGTGTGGGAACCCCAGATGAATTAGAATCATCTTAAGATAAAGCCAGCTGACACGATCGAAGGCTTTGGAGAGATCTATTTTGAGGAGGATGGCTTTCAGATTTTTGGACCAGATGGAGTGTAGGGCCTCTTGAGCAAGCCCTATGGCCTCATGAATCTGTCTAGAGTCTAGGAAAGCAAATTGCTGTGGAGCAATGGACCTGGAGAGGATAGGTCTGAGTCGATTTGCAATGGTCTTGGAGATGATCTTGTACAAGCAGTTGCACAGAGATATGGGACGATATTCATCAAAGGATTCCGGAGTATCAGATTTGGGGATGAGGGCAATGAAAGTGGAGTTGATAGCATGATAAATAGATCCAGTAGTGCGGCTCTCCTCCACCACCCTCAGCAGATCCTGCCCCAGGACCTCATAAAAGGCAAGATAGAATTCAATGGTCCATCCATCTGGGCCGGGGCTTTTGTCTTTCTTGAACCACTTCAATACCCCTTCAAGTTCTTCAGCTGTAACAGGGCCGGTGAGATCCGCCACATCATCATCCTCCACGAATCTTGGGAAGTGATTTGCCACATTGATGATGTCCAGAAGGCTGACTTCCCGGGGACTCTTGTACAAATTCCTGATGTGGGTGGTACCCAGGTGTGCAAGTTTTTGAAAATTGTCTGCAAACTCACCATCCGGAGAGGGGAGCTTCCAGATTGTATTAGATACCTTCCTGCTCTTAGCATAGCTATGGAAAAACTTTGTGTTGTCGTCCCCAGCTTGTATCCATAATGCTCTGCTTCTTAATCGGATAGATTCCTCCCTCTCTTTGAGGATCCTGGCTTTTTGACTTTCCAATTCAATTAGCCTGCTCTTGTCAGCCACGGAGATGAATCCCAAGCCCCGATCGTCTGTAAGGGTGCAAATATCAGCCTCAATTTGAGTGAGCTGTGCTGTTTCCCTCTCCAATTTTGCCTTGGCCCACTGAATGGAAATATGCTTTAGTTCTGCAAGGTTCCTACAGAAACTCTTAGCATATGATTCAATGTCATTGATAGGATGAGCTGTCCAGTAATCCTGAACCAACTTGATGTATGAGGGATCCTTCAGCCAGGTGTGGTTGAATTTGAAGGGAGCTTTGGGTTTCTTGGTAGGTCCCTGAATCTCAAGATAAATAGGGTTATGGTCCGATTGCCCCCCCGAGCCAACCCATTGACGATACAGATGCACACGCTGGAGGAGAGGCCCTTTAAGTAGGAATCTGTCAAGTCTGCGAGCCAGGGCAGCTTCCCCAACCCTTCTATTCCTCCAGGTAGGAAGGGGACGCTGCATAGGGATATCTATAAAGTTAGATTGCTCTAGCAGGTTGAGCATGAAGTCGGTAATGGGGTCAATTTGAGCATCCGAGCCCCAGGATTCCCTGAAACCCAGCGAGAAGTTTAGGTCACCTCCGATAATGACATGATCTTCATTCAGTAGAGGGAGATGAAGGATGTTCTGCCAGAAAGCTTCTCGCTGGGAGCAAGGAGCATAAATATTGACAATTCTAAGATCCATGCCGAGGTCGGCAGAGAAAATATCCAATCCAATAAATCCAGCCCCCCCCCCCCAACTGGCATTCAGTTTAATGGTACGGGGGTTTATCCCAATGGCTAGCCCCCCGGATCGACCAACAGCATCATTTGCAGAGATAATCCAACCAGGTACCAAGGAGAGCAGGACATGTGAACACTGATCAGCTGTGCAGAGAGTTTCTTGTAACATGATAATATCACAGGGCTCAGATTCAATGAGCCGCTTCAAGGCTAGTTTCTTGGAGGAACTAGCCAGCCCTCTACAATTAAATGAAAGACTCTTCATGGGGGAACACCTCTCGGGGTGTGCCCTGCTCTAAGGACCCCGTCAATGGTCGATTGCCTTCCAGAGACCACCTCTGCCCCAGCAATCTTAATGGCTTTAGAGAGGTGTGATTTTCTCCCTCTGGTACTCGATACCCCCCCTTCAGAAACAACAATTCCCAGCCTGGAATGCTTAATAGGGGTTTCCTTGGTAGGGTTTCGAGATCTAAGAAAATATGGGTGAGGAGGGGAGGACGGTTGCGGGATGGAGCAATCCTTATGGGGGGAAGAGGATATGATAGGATCCGCGCAAGTGGAGGGAGCAGAGCTGAGAGGGAAATGAACCATAGAAGAAGGAGATGCAGAATCAATGACATCAACCGATGAATGAACATGAGAGAATGGGGGATCAGAGAACATACCCGCTTCAGCCGCCGAGCGTGCCCTAGTGATAGGAGGCGAGGGACGCCGGAGTCCAGACACGTCCATGGATGCTGGAGCCGAAGGGGATGGGCCAGCAGAAGGTGGCCGAGAAGTATTTGGAGATGCCATCCTGGAGGAGGTCGGGGTGTGCTTCGGAGTGTCTTCCGCTTTCTTGTTGAGAGGGCAATCTTTAGCGAGATGTCCAACTTTATGACATCGTCTGCAGCGGAAGGGGACTCCTTCGTAGTCCAAGAGCTGAACCCTGATGCATCTGCCCCATTGAAGTGTGACTTGCTCCTCAAGCCCTTCCCGGGTGTCCAGATGTACCAAAATCCGAGCAAGTGTTCGGCTCCCTGATTCCACAAATGTGCGATCGAAGTCCAAGTAGGTCCCGAGGGCATTGCCGACCTGAATAAACACTTCTTCGGCCCAGAATGGTAATGGAAGACCCGGGAGGCGAACCCAGATCGGCCCTGCACCAAGTTGTTCCCGCTCTGGTTCAAAAAGGGGGCTCCAGCGCTTAAGGAGTACCGGGGCCATTTCAATATGCCAGTAACGCCCCAGTACCAGATCGGTCTGACTTTCCTTGGAGAATTTGAGTGAGAACCAGCCTCTGGGAAGAACGTGAACCTCAGGTAGATCAAATAATACTCCGCCCCAAATCTCCTTGACCCATAGAATAAGTCTCTGTCTCGAGTATGTTCGGCCCCTGACGTGCCCTACCAGAACTGTGTTAGCGATGTCCATATATTCCCCGAGCGGCTTCGATTCGTCGAATTTAATGGATATATCCCTCGATGTAGCTCTCACACAGTGAACCTTCTTTTTGCCGGATCGAGGGGCCGATGGGTGATCAACCAGAGGATTGGTGATACCTTCCCTGGGTGGGGGCGGAGCAGGCCGGGTAGTGACCGCAGGGGTTTCAAAACAACCAGAAGGGCGTAATCCAGATGCAGATGGGTGAGATGCAGGGTTTACGATCGGCGGAGGGATAGGTACCGATAGAAGAGGCGGAGCCTGTGGGTCGAAAGAGGGCGATGGAGGGGTATGAGAGGCCAGAAACTGTAAAGAACCTGGCGAGAGAGGAGGTACCTCGAAGGGCAGCGACTCAGATGTAAAAGCTCCAGCAGTTGAAGGGTTGTTGCGATAAACAATGGGCGCATCGGAGGTATGGTAAGGTGGGAGCCCAGGAACCGATGACGATGAGGAGGGCATGAACTGCGAACGGGGTCCGAAACAGGGCCGCCCAAATATAACCTTATCCGGCGATGGATCCGCCGAATAGTCCACCGATTCCAGCTCCGAGACATCCATGTCTGACACGATGACCGCACCGAAAAAGACTGTAGGGATAACAACGGGAATGCTGCAGCTGTAGGTTCCAGGATCGTGACCGCAGCGGTAGGGAGCTAGGCTAAGAGGTTATCGTGCCCTAGTTCGATGGTCTGCAGTAGATGCGCGAAAGGTAACCCTAGCCCAAACCTTTGCGCGTGCGATCCATCCGTGCAGCCTCTAAAATTAAATTGTTATATATATATATATATATATATATATAAATGAAAATTATATTCTAGTGAACCTTATATTTCATTATCATAAATGATGCACAGATTGTGAAAGTGGTTTAAATATTAATAGTTTTTAAAATTTATTAAATTTAAAAAGTAATATAAATATATCTATTTATATTTAGGTTTTTTATTTCAAGTATGAAATAAAAGTGAAATCAAATAATTTTTTTTATTAAATCTAAAAACATAATATAAATATATCTATTTATATTTAGGGTTTCTTTGACTTATGAAATAATTTAGGTTTTTTTGACCTATCAAATAGGTAAAAGTGAAATCAAATAATTTTTTTTATTAAATTTAAAAACATAATATGATGATGGTGGTGGACATCCACTATTGGACTTAAAAAAAATTAATTATTTAATTTGATTTAAGATTTTATTCTTATGCTCAAAAAGCTTGGAGAGAAGCCTCCTGGGCTCACTATAATTTTGACATCTTAAAAGGTCAGTATTGCAACAAAGATTATGGAATGTAGGTGGTTGTACGCCACGGACTCTAAGAGGAAGTGATTTTCATCCTCGATGTTCATATTCTCACACAGATGGCAGATTCTTTCCATCCATGGTGTTTTAGGAACTGCCCAACGACCCGTTTCACTATGGAGCTCATGAGTGTTAGTTCATGAGTGTTCGTTCTAATCTTGGCTATATTAATTTTCTTTTACGTGTTAAATCTTTCTCATACCACATTTTTTTTATGTTATTAATGTTTTGCAATGCAACATTCTTATTAAATTTAAAAAGTAATATAAAGATATCTATTTATATTTAAGTGTTTTTTTTCCAAATATGAAATAAAAGCGACATAAAATAATTTTTTTATTAAATTTAAAAACATAATATAAATATATCTATTTATATTTAGGGTTTCTTTGACTTATGAAATAATTTAGGGTTTTTTTACCTATAAAATAATAAAAGTGAAATCAAATGATTTTTTTTTATTAAATCTAAAAGGTGGTTGTGGTGGTGGAGGACCTAACTTTGGACTCCCCGATCTATAAATATGTTTCACTGCTTCATTTGTTGTGCGTTATTCTGCAATATTCACCCTCACCATCGCAGCGGCGAAGTCAGATAAAAGAACGCTAACATTACTGTGGCGAGCGGCTACATATAACAGGCAGGTCAGCTTCTGGTCCATCAATCCTCAAACCAGCCGCTGATCCATTCACCGCTTCATTCACATCCATTCACCGCCCTCACCATCGCAGCGGCGAGTCGGAGAAAAGAACGCTAAGATTCTGTTGCAAAGCGATTGTTTGCATTTTCTGTCCATCTATCGTCGGTGTTTTCTACTCTCAAACCAGCCGCTCCTTCGTCGTTGTTTGTTCTTGTTTTCTACCTTCAAAACAGCCGCTCCTTCGTCGTTGTTCACTCATAGCACCTTAGAAGTTAGATCCTCATCGTCTGGATTTAAGGTGCTATGAGTGTTTATGGGCATTTATGATATTTGTATATTCCGCGTTCCTTTTGTTCACAACGGTGGTTTTATCTTTCGAAAGTGTTTTTTCATAAATATACTGGATTTCTAAGGATAGGTTTGTTAATTGAGTGTAAGTGTTAGCTTTCGCTGTCTCGATTTGAAACAAAAGCGAGGATATCCTGGACATCAATGTTTTTTTGTACAGACTTCTATTAGAGATCGCTAATGGTAATACATACTGTTTGGTTGGTGTTGTATGAATTTATGAGTTACAGATCTCCTCTTAACAATGCACATGATATGCTACTCCACATCTTTACATTGCCAAAATTCTATGCAACATAGTTTGTTTTTTAAAGTTAGCATCAAAGGAATATAAGTGTTTAAGTTATACGTGGGTGAGCTTTTCTCTTTTCTCGTTACCGAACTCCATGCAAGATCTACTTCATACACATTGACTACCTTTAGCTACTAGCCCTCACTAAGGGTTATATATTATTTTGTCAAAATCACCCAAAACTGGTGAAGTACATTGTTGTTCTAGAAAACTATGGTGTTATTATGGGAAAACAAGCCCACTTGGTTAAAAGCTCTCCAACTTGCCCTAGCCCAGTGGACATATTGGTGGCTAAACTCTTTTTTATTGATGGTAAACTCATTTTTACTTAAGTGTAGCTTGTAAAGACAACTCTTTTGGTCATGCCCTATTCATTGTACCAAAGTTGGGTTGGCACATGAGACCCCCTTGCATGGACACACCCACCCTACACTCTTGGGTATTGAAACCCTTGAAGAGACACCTGACTTATGCTATTAGGTTTTGATAGCATTTTAGGGACCAATGTTATCCTAATTGGATCTATTTTGTCAAAATTGGTAGGTTGGACCAGTTCTAGGGTTATATTGATCTGGTTGAGGTTCAAAATGGTGATGGCTGGTTTTGTAGCAAACCAACTGATTTCATATTGAGTTGGCCATAAATGCCAAAACTAGCTGGTTTTGTACAACCAATGATGGGAACCACTTCAACTCAGTTTTTTGTAAAATCAATTAAATAAAAAGGTGAAACATTAAACCTAAAACTATACCTCCTTCAATGCTATCTTAAAGAGCTCCCCACTTTCCATTTCACTCACACAATTCATCAATTCATTTGAGCAATTTGGAATCTTTGAGTTGACTTTCTGGGTTGATTTGGAGAGATGATTGAAGGGTTGATTTGAAGAATTTCTTGGGCTGATTTGAGGAGCTTGATTGAAGGATTGATTTGGAAAGCTGGATGGGTGCCTTTAAGGCTAGGGTAATCAAGTTAGAATCCTATTTTTGAATTTAGTCATTTTGAGGTATCTCTGGTATGATTAGATTATATAGTCTAGTTTCTATACTACAATTCTTAATTAGTACTATGCTTATTTTTGGACTTTAGAGGCATTTAGAACTTTTTTGTTGATGTATTTTGTTCATATATGAATTGCACTTAATGATGTTTTGGTTTTGGTTGTGTGCATAGATACAGGAGAAACTTTGCATATATACAAGTATATGCAAAGTATAATGGTCCATCAATCGTCTACACTTCATATATCTTGTTTACTCCGTCACTTACTATCATATTCAGGTATTGTGCTTAGATCCTCGTCGTCTGGATCTGAGTATTGACATATGATGGACGCAGCAGCGAAGTTAGTCTAAAGCTCGTGTTTGTATTTTCTGTTGTTGCGATCCATCAATCGTCCATCAAACCAGCCGCTCCTTCGTCGTTGTTTTCTACCCTCAAACCAGCCGCTCCTTCATATATCTTGTTTTCTATCCCCAAACCAGCCGCTCCTTCGTCGTTGTTTACTCCGTAACCGATTTTAAACTCCCAGATTTTAAACTCCCAGATCCTCATCATCTGGATCTAAGGTGCTATGAGTGTTTATTAGAGTATTGACATATGATGGACGCAGGAGCATTTTCTGTGGATTTACAAAATGGTTTAAACTATTTTGTAGTTTATGGGCATTTATGATATTTGTATATTTCCTGTTCCTTTTGTTCATAACGGTGGTTTTATCTTTTGAAAGTGTTTTTCATAAAAATAATGGATTTCTAAGGATAGGTTTGTTAATTGAGCATAAGTGTTTGCGTTCACTTTCTCGATTTGAAACAAAAGCGAGAATATCCTGAGCGCATCAATATTTTCCGTACATATTTCCATTGGAGATCGCTAATGGTAATGCTGACTGTTTGGTTGGTGTTGTATGAATTTATTGTAGTATATCATTGTGTTTCTGTTTGGAGGTGCATGGGATTTACAGATCCCCTCTTAACAATGCACATGACATGCTACTCCACATCTTTACATTGCCAAAATTTTATGTTAAATAGTTTGTTTTTTTTGTTGCATCAAAGTAACATAAGTTTCTAAGTTATATTAGGGTGAGCTTTTCTCACTCCATCTAAGATCTACTTCATACATATCCACTACTTGTTACTTCATACATATCCACTACTTGTTATATTAGGGTGAGCTTTTCTCACTCCATCTAAGATCTACTTCATACATATCCACTACTTTTAGCTGTGAGCTTTTTTCTCACTCCATGCAAGATTTATTTCAGACATATTCACTACTTTTACCTAAATTTATTTCAGACATATTCACTACTTTTAACTAAGAGTCATCAATAAGGGTTATATATTTTGTCAAAATCACTCTGTGATATTCACTACTTTTAGCTAGGAGTCATCATTAAGGGTTATCTATTTTGTCAAAATCATTATGGATCAAAATCACCAAAAACTTGAAACTAGTTTCTAATACTTTGTTGGTTTAGAAAACCATGGTGTTATCATGGGAAAACAAGCCCACTCGGTTTGAACCTTGGTAATTATTATTAAAATCTCTCCAACTTCCCTAGCCCAATGAACATATTGGCCCCGATTTACCAAATTTGGCACTTGAGACCCCTTTGCATGGACCCACCCACCTTACGCTCTTGGGTACTAAAACTCTTGAGGAGACACCTAACTTATGTTATTAACTTTTGATACCATTCTAGGGACCAATCTTATCATAATTGGGTTGATTTTGTCAAAATTGGTAGGTTGGACCAATTCTAAGGTTATATCAATTTGGTTGAAGGTTCAAAATGGTGATGGTTGGTTTTGTACCAAACCAACTGATTTCATATTGAGCATGCCAAAACCAACTGGTTTTGTACAAACAATGATGGGAACCACTTCAACTCATTTTTTTGTAAAATCAATTAAATAAAAAGGTGAAACATTAAACCTAAACCTATACCCCCTTCAATGCTATCTTGAAGAGCTCCCCACTTTCCATTTCACTCACACAATTCATTTGAGCAATTTGGAATTTTTGAGTTGAGTTTCTTGGGTTGATTTGGAGAGATGATTGAAGGGTTGATTTGAAGAATTTGTTGGGTTGATTTGAGGAGCTTGAGTGAAGGATTGATTTGGAGAGTTGGATGAGTACCTTTAAGGCTAGGGGAATCAAGTTAGAATCCTAATTTTTGATTTTAGTCATTTTGAGGCATCTCTGGTATGATTAGATTGTATAGTCTAGTGTCTATGCTTACTATGCTTATTTTTGGACTTTAGAGGCCATTTAGAACTTTTTTGTTGATGTATTTTGTTCATAAATGGATTGCACTCAATGTTGTTTTGGTTGTATGCATAGCTACACTAGAAACTTTGCATATATAAATTATATGCAAAGTATAATGGTTTGGATTCACATGGATGTTATGAAAATATTTCTTGTTTTAAAATTTGAATATTTTATGTAGTTTTTGATTGACTGTTTTTGTAGTTCAATATATATTTATTTATTTTCTAGCATTTGTTTGGTTCTGGTTTTTGGAGTTGATTGATTTGATAACTAGTCACATAGCTTGGACATCAAACCTAGTTTTCCAATCCACCTACACCCTCAAAGGCCATTAATATACCCTGTCCAAGGATGTACCCAAGCTATCTCCTTGGGTGTTTGATATGGGCACGTGACAACTATTGGATATTCACATACAAGAGAAAAATCCCAAGAGAGAGAATAAGCATGCAAGTAGAAAGGATATTATTGCATTGTACACTTTGTTGTACACTCATTTGTATTATCTCAATATGGGAGTACAACATTATAAGAGAGTGATGAAGTTTGACAAAGTTTTTAATAAAATACAATAAAAGGTGAGTAATCACATTTAACAATGAGATAAGAGAATAATAAAGTGTAATGTGTAAAATACAATTAAAATACATAGTCTAACTAACTTTAATACAAACTCAAGGACTAATTAAGTCTTATTAGTTTCAACCTCCTCACATAGCTTGAGCCTCAAATTGAACTTACCAATCCATCTACTATAGAAATTTTCCAAATTGGAGTTTTAGCACAGAACATAAAAGTTCATCTCTTTGACTAAAGGTTTCTCACATCTAATTTTCAGCCTTAGAATACACAATATTTCATTCTCAAAAAACACAATTTTCTAGGTAATTCAAGGAGAGAAGATACCATACTGTCTAGATAAGTTTCATTCCTCTAGAGAAAATTATCACACATAAAGCATATCTGAAAATTCACTTTGGCAGTAGTTATAACAGTGGTAAAACAATAGATATTACAACAACAAAAAACCCCTTAAGTTATTCAATGATTATGTCAAATCATTCAACAAATTGTCCTTTTACTTATGTCAAATCATCAAGACATATATAGTTGTTAATAAAGATACACGAAGAATGTATATGGCTGAAAATCAAATATGGAAATTGCACAAGTTTCAGATAGTTGGAAGCTTCATTAATATGTTTAAGATAAAGGCTCCATAGCCTTCTCTCAATGCTAGTATAAGCCACTAGTGCTCCAAGACCCTAGCTAGGGAAAACAATGAAAATCCGATCTCAACCAAGGAGCTCCACATGCAATAATCACTCCAACAATCCTCCAAGACGATGCATTATTTACTCTTCTTCTCCACCAAAGCTACCCTACCGTTTTATTAAAATACCCTTATCTCAAACCTCCAAGGGTAAACCCCAATTTTCTGCCAAGTTTCCATGATAGGGGGCACATGAACAAGAAGACGCATATGGGGGATATGTGGAAGCAACACCCCCAAATTTTAGGGATCAAAAAGCTGATCAACCAATAAATACATAAATATTCAAATTTTGAAAAAATAAATGAGAATTCATGTTGCCTTCTTATGCTTCTCCTTCTTGTCTTTCTTTGTTTTTGGGCACTAGGTACTATAGTGACCAAATTCAACACATTTGAAGCACTTGATCTTTGAGAGATAATTTTTCTTCTCTCCTCCCTCTGAGCCTTGCCCCAGAATAGGAACTTTCTTTTGCTTTCCCTTCGATGCAAGGGCTACATTCTCCTCCTCCTTCACACTCTTTGATCCTTTGTTGCTACCACTGAGACTAGTCTTGACTACAAAAAGTCTCATCTCCTCCTGTGTGAAATCTACCCACAATCTATCCCAACTTGTTAGTTGATCTCGTCGAGTGATATCTTGGACGAAAGTAGCCCATTCCTCGATGAAACCGATGATAGCTCCAACTACGACAAGCTCATTCTGGACATCCTGAATACTTGTGAGGTAGGGAGTAACTCCTCCCTTCTGCATCTTAGTGGTTCTCAGCTTCTCCTTCAGGAACATCTTTTGATTCTCAAAAGGATTCTGGTAGAGTGATGTGAGAGCATCCCACATTTATTTGGGCGTATTCTTGGCCACTAAGTGTGAGACTTTATGACCTCGAATGCCATCAAGGATAAACCGCTTTGCCTTGGCCATCTCCTTATTGTAATTCTCTAGTTGTTACGGCTCTGTGGGTAGGGCTACAACTCTCTCTGCTTCAGACCATTTCATCTAGCAAGAAAGTCATCCTAGCTTTCTAGATACAACAATTTGAGGCTCCATCTAGCCTATCTTGATCTCAAAGTCCTGTTGAGGCCATTTTTTGCAAAACTCACAACTCGGAAAATACACAGGAATCTCCTCATTTCCTAATCAGCTACTTGCTCAGATACACACACTCACTCTTGGAATGTGCAGTTTTGTTAGCTGCTAATGCCCCTTGCAACTAGAAATCAAGGATTTCCTCCATAAAACTGAATCTAGAAACCCTCTGAGAAAAATCTCTCTATGTGTTATTTCTCTTCCTCTTGGCGTTGATTCTGCTTCTGCAATCACTACTACAAAATTACTGCGCCTAGATCTGCTCAACAAATTATTTGTTCTGCTCACCAGAAATGCTTCCCAGCTACACCATTTCCTGTTGGAACTGCTTCTAAACAAATTGAACCCTGTCTAGCAATTCAAACTGCTTGGCCAGCCTTTGTGTAGACCCAGAGGAAATTCGCTCAAACTCCCTTTGAACTGTGAAAGTTCTCCTCTCTGTTTTTTATTTGTCAAATTTGCTCTAATACCATGTGAAATTTCTAATCTATTGTAGCAACTCGAAATTATCCTTCTAGCTAATTAAAAATTAAGTGCAGTTTATTCACTATGAAAACCCATGGATAAAATCACAACTACAATTTTCACCACAAAATGTTGCAGAAAATAAAAATGTTGGAACTGAGAAACATAGAGCACACAGACAAAATTTGGACACAATTATTTTTGAAAAAATGTCTCTGGAAAAACCCAATGCAAGAAAACTAGTACAATAGATGAGGGTTTTATAATTATGCAACAATGAAATAATTTGAGTACAATCTATGGATGCCTAGTTGCCTATCAAGTCAACAAATATCTGATAAAAATACTAGAGAGAAAAATTTCTCTCTCCACAAGCAATCCCAACACTCGCTACCTCATGAAAACTGTCCATCCAAACCCTTAGGCAATCCCTGTGCTAGCCCTTGCATGTGTGTCTCTATTCATCCTCTGATCAGTCTTTCCTACCTGTTTCTGTTGCTGGAAGTGACTGTCTAGAGCTCTGGAAGCTGAATTAAGACTCCTCTTAGTTGAATCAAATTTCTCACTAAAGTTATTGTGAAGCCCTTGTGCAACTTCTCCGTGGAATACTTTTGTCACTTGCTAGTGCCTCTTCGGAACTGAAATTTCCCGCAGAATCACTGTCTCTACACCTCACTAACTCTGCATCCCCTCTAGCTTGAACTCCTCTTCCCTGCTCAATTGCTGCTGCTGGATAACTCAATCTACCAAGGAAATCGATCTCTCAAGTGTGTCTTCTAACCCCATCGACCTCCTCTTATAATCTCTCTTTGGTTCACCAATAGCCATGATTAAATTCTCATCAATGACTAAGATCATCACTGACTTGATCCACATGAGTTTCTAGAGAAATCTCACCTTTCTAAATTAATTCTTGTTAATTAATAACTTTTCCTAAGTTATACTTAGGAAATATTTAATTATTGACTAATTAACTTAATTGAGCCATCCATAGGTGTTTTCTCTTGAAACGCTTTTTGGGTTCTTGTTAGGCCCCTATACTACTAGTGTAACCCCTTATTGTTATTAGTATAACCCACTTATTATATTGATGTAGCATGTAGTGCCCATATTGTTACTATTATGCCACACAGAAGCCCACAATTGTTATTGTTGTGCCCTACAATATTATTGTTATGTAGGCTTTGATTGTATTGGGACCACTTAGACTCCTATATATAGAAAGGAGGTATTTTCATTTGTATCGTCCAAGAATTGTTCATTTATGTAATGTAAAGGAGGTTGCCCCCTCGAAGAGGCTAAATTCTAAGGCGTGGATCTCTCTTTTCTATCTTTTTGTGAGTTGGTTTCATAACATTTGGTATCAGAGCTTTGGATTCTAGGGTTTCGCTGCTCCAAACAAGTCATCGTGGCATGTTCGCTATAACTTTGTTTATGTGACGTTTCAGAAGTCGCAAAAAAACCCATTTGAGAAGAATTGGCGCTGAACCTTGGGTCCGAATTTCAGATCTTTTCGCGTGATATTTTCGGAGATATGATCTGCAGAAGTTAGTCTTTTTGCAGACTCCTGAATTACACTCAAAACAGGTGACCTCGGGAAAATCGTCATAAATTTCTTTCTGAGCATCAGATTGAAATTTCAAAAGAAGTTACAGAAAGAGGACGGACTGTAGTTTCTGTTTGTATATTTTTCAGAGTCAAAGGTTGAAACAGTGACACGTGGCACTTCGTACAAGTTCGCTCTACGGAACTAGTCTATAATCAGGTCACTGCGGGAGATTGTGCATAACTTTTTCTTGGAGAATCCAATTTGGATCAAACTTGTGGCATTGGAAAGAGGACACAGAGGGCTACTACAAGTCACAAGTTCAGAACTTAAATATTCGAAACTACAGAGTTACAGTCCTTTCAAGGTAGAGCTCCTAAAATCAAGAAAAAGCAAGATGAGGAAGTTTGATGGCAAGGATCCGGTAAATTGGATACTTCAGATGGAGCAATATTTTGATATACATGGTGTACAACTGTTACAAAAGGTATGTATTGCATCTTCATATTTAGAACCAGATCAATTTTTATGGTACAAAGGGCTTTGTTCTCGTAAAAAACTTGTTACGTGGTCAATTTTCACGGAGGAAATGGTAGCACATTATGAGGATATAAAGAGCAACACCTTCTTTAGAGAAACACCACAACAATTGGAAAGAGTAAAAGGGCTTTGTGACATAATGGAAAGCAAAATTATGGAAGCCAGGAAGCATACCCCTCACAACTATAAAGATGGAAGTGTTGTTTCTCCCAGCCTTCCACAACCTACAAGGGTTACACCACAACAATTGGAAGAAAAAAGAGAAAAAGGGCTTTGTTACAATTGTGATAGCAAATGCACTAAAGGTCATAGGTGTGCTGAGAAGAAATTATTTTACATAGAATATGGAGAGGAGGAAGAAAAGGATCAAGAAACATCAAAAGAAGAGGATATATGTCAGGACACCACCTGAGAGAAAGAAGAAATGAATCAGACCATATCTTGTAAAGCATTGGAAAGAATTACCACTCCTCAAACTCTCAAGATAGAAGGACATATCAAGAAGAAAAAGGTGCAAGAAGTGAAAGATCACATCGAGAAAGAAGAAATGAATCCAACCATATCTTGTAATTCAATGGATGAAATTACCACTCCTCAAACTATCAAGATAGAAGGACACATCAAGAAGAAAAATGTTCAAGAAGTGAAAGATCACATCGAGCATCAAGAAATGAATCCGACCATATCTTGTAAAGGAATGGAAGAAATTACCACTCCTCAAAAGATAGAAGGACATATCAAGAAGAAAAAGGTTCAAGTAGAGAAAGATCATATCGAGCATCAACAACAAGTTCTCCAACTTTTAAAGGATAACGCCACTTCGGTGCAAATCAAATGAAACAACAGGTAGATCAACGTCGTAGTGAAAAATGTTTTGATGTGAGTGATTGGGTATTTCTACTGCTACATCTCAAGCAAGCTATTTATGAGAAGGAAATGTTGGCAATACTACATGCACTTAAAAAATGGCGACCTTACCGAATGGGAAGATGCTTCAAGGATGAGGATGTGGAAGCATTGTTTTGTGCTATTTATATTATCCAACCAAATTGGATAAACGAAGCAACGGATGAATGGAAGAAGAACGAAGAAGTATGGCCACTTATTGAAAAGTTGCAAAAGATCCCAATTCAAGCAATATTGCCAGAAATTGAAGAGGAAGGAAAAATCACATTGGAACCTGGAGCAGTCACAGAAACAAGAACCCGACAGCTACGAAATCGATCAATTTCAGAGTATCTCATCAAGTGGAAGAACTTACCCGCTGAATATTCCACATGGGAGGACAAGAATTTTATATAGAAGCATCAAGAACTACTCAAGCGTTGAGGACAACGCTTTTTGAAGCAGAGGGGCATGTTAGGCCCCTATACTACTAGTGTAACCCCTTATTGTTATTAGTATAACCCACTTATTATATTGATGTACCCATGTAGTGCCCATATTGTTACTATTATGCCACATAGAAGCCCACCATTGTTATTGTTGTGCCCTACAATATTATTGTTATGTAGGCTTTGATTGTATTGGGACCACTTAGACTCCTATATATAGAAAGGAGGTATTTTCATTTGTATCATCCAAGAATTGTTCATTTATGTAATGTAAAGGAGGTTGCTCCCTCGAAGAGGCTGAATTCTAAGGCGTGGATCTCTCTTTTCCATCTTTTTGTGAGTTGGTTTCATAACATTTTCTATTGTTTCTTAGCCTCCCTAAGGAAAGTCAATACTGAAACACCTGTCTCGTGCTATAAAAACTAATATGGAGAATCGTAATAACAAGATTGCTTAATGCAAGAGTCAAATTGGAAAGGGCTCACAGCCATATGCTTATCATTCTCAAGATTATTCCAATGGGTAACAATAAAAGGAGGGCCTAAGGGTGACTCAACTACATTGTCATCATGATCATCATTGAAAAAGCAAGGCATGGTATCATCATACTTTGGGAAAAACCACATTCCCCTGTCTTCAGGTGGGGAAGTTAACCCCTCCTTCAAACTAGGGCGCTGAGCTTCATCACATACCTCCTTCTCTTGGCTATCATCATCAAATGTACACTGAGGGTTATGTCGATCAAACATGAAGAAAAACCCTCTCTCATTAACATCAAGGGGTTAAGGATCCTTCTCAATCCTCGCTATATAAGGGCTTCCACCGATTTCCCAAGATGGACATCAAACTTTTCTTCAACAATTGTGGCATGCTGAACATCGCTTTGAAACATAAAGAAGAGGCTCTTCCACTCGTTAAGATAAAACTCAGGATTTGGTGCAAGTGGAGATAACTCATGTTGATTGATGTGGTCATCGTCTCTTGAGGTTTCCATAGAACTCTCTTCTTTTTTACCATCATAGTTGATTCCCCAACCAACAACCCAAAACTCTTCCATAGATTCATCATTTGATATCCTATTCAAGGGACAATAATCTTATTCATTTGTGACTTCTTAGGGTGACCCCGAATTCCAATCCTCCTTTGGCACATCTAGCTCTAGGATTTCTTTGGGAATGGGGTAACATTGCTGGTGGTTATGTTGTTGATTGCAATGTATTTCTTGTACAACTTCATAAAATATGTTAACTACTTAGTTCCTGTAAGCGAGCTCTAGGAGAAGGATGCCTATAGGATTATCTTCATAGTTGTGTTGCATTTCATTGAGCTCCTTTCCTTGCTCACTACATAAATTCAATAGGGAGGTCATATCTGTGCATTCCTCGACTAGATTCCTACAACACTGCTTGCATTCTTTCACATTCTCTTGAAGTATTTGGAGATTTTCAGGATTTAAAACCTCGTCATCATCTTGGTCATCATAAGGAATATCAAGTACCACCCCTCTATCACAAGGATACCTCGAGCTTTCCCTTATGTGGTCCATGAGGGCAACGTCAACTTGCGGATGGCTATGATCCTTGCTAGTCTTTGTAACTTCACTTTCTAAGGAGCCCATTTCATCAAAATCCTTACCATGCTCCCTTTCAACATCACCCTCAACATCTTCATCAATGATTTCATCTTGATGATCTAGAAAGGACTCTTCCTCTTTATGGCATCGATTTTCAATTTGAAGGGTATCCTCAACAGGTTTTGAATTCAAGGCCTCGTGGCAAAGAAATTTATTGACAAGTACTTCAATAAATGAAATTCTCTTAGGCTTGCAATTATCACACAACTATGAGTCATTATCCTAAAGGCATATATATATATATATATATATATATGAGAGTATCTTGATGAACCACCTTGGCTTCTAAATATATTGGGTAAATGTTTTGACGTGATTAATTGTAGAGGATGGATCACCATCAAACTTGGGCTCCCTAAAACTGTGCAGAGATCCACATAATTCAGTTACCCAGGGGTGCTAGTGATTCCAAGGTGGGGATTATCTTATGAAGCATAGACATTCTATTAGCTTACTCATATCAATTTATGCAGGAGTCACCAAGGGGAATTTAGGATGCCTTGAAGGATGCTTGCTCCACCCTACAAACATTTGATTTGAGGTCCAATGAAGAACAAGGGCTTCATTCTTCCAATGGAGTTGCCAAATGAGGCTCTTTATTGTCATTAGGGATGAAACGCACGCTTTGTTCCCTCAACAACGATACCAAAAATGTTGCCGCAAAATCTAGTAGGCCTTTCAGAGGGAAACTCTACAAGGTATAAACTAGGCCTATTAGCAACAATGGGATAGTGGCTGTTATGAAACCAGCTCAAGAAAAGATAGAAAAGATAGATCAACGCCTTAGAATTCAGCCTCTTCGAGGGGGCAACCTCCTTTACATTACATAAATGAACAATTCTTGGATGGTTCAAATGACAAAACCTCCTTTCTATATATAGGAGTCTAAGGAGTCACAATATAATCCAGCGGACCTAACAATAATAATATAAAGCCACAAAAATAACAATAGAGGGATTCTATGGGGCACAGAAATAACAATATGGGGGTAATAGGGGCACAACAATATAAATAAGGGGTATAACTACAATAGTAATGGGGTAATCACTAGTATTATAGGGACCCAACATGCTCCTCTCCTTCAAAAAAGTGTTGTCCTCAACGCTTGAGTAGTTCTGGATACTTCTGCATAAAATTCTCATCCTCCCATGTGGAATCTTCAGCGGATAAGTTCTTCCACTTGATAAGATACTCTGAAATTGATCGATTTCGTAGCTGTCGAGTTCTTGTTTCTGTGACTGCTTCCGGTTCCAATATAATTTTTCCTTCCTCATCAAGTTCTGGCAATATTGTTTGAACTGGGAGCTTGTCGCCTATAACCTTCTTTAAACATGAAACATGGAAAACTGGGTGCAATCGAGAAGCTGCAGGAAGCTCCAATTTGTATGCCATAGTACCAATCTTTTGCAACACCTTGTACGGACCATAATACTTTGGTGATAATTTATTATCCTTCTTAGCTTGCTTTAGGGACATTTGCTTATATGGTTGTAGCCGTAGGAATACCCAATCACCTACATCAAAACTTCTTTCACTGCGATGTTGATCTGCCTGTTGTTTCATTCTATTTTGTGCCAACACGAGGTTATCCTTTAAGAGTTGGAGGACTTGTTGTTGATGTTCGATGTGATGTTCCACTGCCTGAACCTTAGAATTTTCTCTTAAATATGATGTGATGGATGGTGGTTGATACCCATAAAGTGCCATAAATGGGGTCATTTTTGTTGTTGTATGGAAGGAAGTGTTATACCACCATTCAGCCAGAGGCAACCATTTGACCCATTGTGTCTGTTTATCAGATACAAAGCAACGAAGATATCCTTCCAAACATTTGTTTACTATCTCAGTTTGCCCATCAGATTGAGGATGATAAGATGAGCTATGAGCTAACTGAGTACCAAGACAAGAAAATAATTCTGTCCAAAAATTTCCAGTGAAAATGGGATCTCTGTCACTTACAATAATCTTTGGGTTTCCATGTAGCTTTTGAATTGTTTCCATAAATGCAGTAGAAACTGTACTGGCTTTAAATGGATGTGATAATGCACAAAAGTGTGCATACTTGGTAAGTCTGTCAACTACCACCATGATGACACTTTTTCCCTCAGACTTGGGTAAACCTGTGATAAAATCCATTGAAACCTCCTCCCAACGTTGGCTTGGAATGGATAAAGGTTGTAATAGACCCGGTGTCTTAATTGTTTCAACTTTATTTTGTTGGCAAACCAAACATTCCGCCACAAACTTTTGAATATCTGATTTAAGGCCATCCCAAAAAAATTCCTTCTTAACCCTGTGGTAAGTTTTTAAAAATCCTGAGTGCCCTCCTAAGGGAGAAGTGTGCAATTCCATAAGAATCTTTTGTTTTAGCTGGGAATTCTTACAGAGGTATAAGCGATCTTTGTACCATAACGAATCATTTTGCCAGCTAAATGTATCAGACGTACTGGAATCTTGTTGTAGCTTTCGAATAAGTGCCCACACTTCTTCGTCATTCTTCCATTCCTCCCTTGCTTCATTTATCCAATCTGGTTGGATAATAGAAATGGTGCACAACAATGCTTCCACATCCTCATCCTTTCTTGAGAGTGCATCTGCCACCACATTTTGCTTCCCTTTTTTGTAGATGATTTCAAAGTCATAACCCAACATCTTTGTGACCCACTTTTGTTGCTCTTCAGAGGATAATCTTTGTTCTAAAAAGTATTTAAGGCTATCATGATCCGTTTTTACCTTGAAGTGTCTTCCCATTACGTAGGGTCACCATTTCTTAAGTGCATGGAGTATTGCCAAATAAATAGCTTTGCTTAGAAACTTTCCCTTGATTGGACGACTTTCAAAAGCAATGGGTCTTTCATCTTGCATTAGAACAACACCAATTCCATTTCCTGAAGCATCACATTCCACAATAAAGGTTTTTGTGAAGTCCGGTGTAGCTAAGACCGGTGCTTGGCACATTGCCTCTTTAAGATGTTCAAAGGCCTTTGTTGCTTCCGGAGTCCATGAAAATGCATCTTTCTTCAATAATGTTGTTAGAGGTGCTGCTATTCTCCCATAATTCTTAACAAACTTGCGATAATACCCTGTCAACCCAAGAAATCCTCGCAGATGCTTTATGGATGTGGGGATTTTCCATTCCTTAATGGCTTTAATTTTGCTAGGGTCTACCTTAACTCCTTCATGAGATACAATATGACCCAAATATTCCACCTCCTGGACTCCAAAGAAACATTTGGATCTTTTTGCATATAATTGTTTCTCCTCCAATAGTTGTAGCACCCTGTCAACATGTTCAACATGATCCTTCCAAGACTTGCTGTAGATTAGTATATCATCAAAAAATACTAACACAAATTTTCTAAGGAATGGTTTGAAAATTGAATTCATCAAACCTTGAAATGTTGAAGGTGCATTGGTAAGGCCAAAAGGCATGACCAAAAATTCATAATGACCCTCATGAGTTCTAAATGCTGTTTTCGGAATGTCTTCAATCTTCATTCTGATTTGATGATATCCCGAACGAAGATCCAACTTGGTGAAGTAAATTGATCCATGCAATTCATCCAGTAATTCATCAATGACAGGAATGGGGAACTTATCTTTAATAGTGAGCTTGTTGAGCTCCCTATAATCCGGACACATGCGCCATGATCCATCCTTCTTGTGCACCAATACTACTGGAGCAGAGAAAGAACTTTGACTCGGTTGAATTATACCAGCCTCTAGCATTTCTGCAACCATACGTTCAATTTCACTTTTTTGGACATAGGGATATCTGTACGGCCTGATGTTTGGAGGAACACTTCCTGGAATCAGATGAATAGCATGATCATGATCACGCATAGGTGGGAGACCTTTGGGAGTCTCAAATACCTTGGAATGATTGTCCAGGACTTTTTGGAGATCTGGAGAAATAGATGATTCCAATGTGGAAACATCTAGCGAACATAATTGTGCAATTACACCTCTTTGCTCCTTTTTTAGAAGCTTTGTCATACCATTAGAGCTGATTACCTTTCCTGGTTTCCCTGCAATACCCCTTAATTCAACTTCCTTTCCTTCCGTAGAAAATTGTATGAAAAGTTCTTGAAAATTAAAAGCTATTGTACCCAAGGATTGTAGCCATTGGACTCCTAGTACAACATCAACACCTCCCATTGGAATGGAAAGCATTGGGCTAGTCAATACATATTCTCCCATGGATAGCTTGATATTATGGCACTTTCCAGAGCAATTTATTGTTCCTCCATTTGCAATCATCACTTGACACTCTGGTGCTGGATATAGGAAGCAATTCAATTCTTTTGCTACCCTACAATGAATAAAATTGTGGGTGCTTCCTGAATCAATCAACACTATTACCTTTTTCTTCTTGATTTGTCCTTCTATCTTGATGGTTTGAGGAGTGGTAATTCCCGCCAATGCATTACAAGATATGGTCGGATTTATTTGTTCTTCATCTAGGCTTTGTTCCTGGAGTATATCCTCTTCTTTTGACCTTTCTTGCTCCTTTTCTTCTTCCTCTTCACAATCTATGTAGAATAATTTCTTCTCAGCACACTTATGACCTTTAGTGTATTTGCTATCACAACTGTAACAAAGCCCTTTTGCTCTTTTTTCTTCCAATTGTTGTGGTGTCAACCTTATAGGTTGTGGAAGACTAGGGGAAACAACACTTCCATCTTTATAGTTGTGAGTGGTATGCTTCCTGGTTGCCATAATTTTGCTTTCCATTTTTCTTGCTAACCTGAATGCCTTCTCTAATGAATCAGGTTCCCAAAGGCGAACATCATGTTGGATATTATCCTTTAAAGACCCTATGAACACATCAATCCTATGCTCCTCTGGAATATCTTTTACCCTTATGTTCAATTTTTGGAACTCCTCAATGTGCTCCATTACTGAACCCTTTTGTTTGAGACTTATCAATTGGCTAAAAAAAGTGTTGCTTTTTGTATCCTCATAATGTGCTATCAATTCTTCCGTAAAAATTGCCCAAGTGATAAATTGTTTACGAAAGCAAAGCCATTGATACCATACAAACTGATTTGGTTCCAAATATACAGTTGCCATACGTACCTTTTGTGTGTTTTGCACATTATTGAGATCGAAGAATTGCTCCATCTGTAATATCCATGTGGCAGGATCCTTGCCATCAAACTTCCTCATATCGATTTTTGGAATATGGGGAGTCTTTGATCCAACATTAGCATCTATGGAATCATGATTAACATTTCTTTTATTCTCATCATGAGTTTCCTTTAGTACCCTTTCACCTTAGTGCCCATTTCTTGTAGCAACTTATTCATATTTATCTTCAATTCGTCCATGTCTGTCTTCAAATCTGTCTTCAAATCTGCCATGTCTCTCTTCAGCTCTGTGTTTGAATCATCCATCTTAGCTTCCATGCCCTTTATCTTAGATTCCACACCATTTATCTTAGCTTCTGTTAGCTTTTGTGAGCGTGACATTTGTTGCACTTGTTCTTGTAATTTTGATATATCATGTAGCATTTCTTCCTCTTCTTCATGAGTCATGCTAGAGCTTTCAGGTTCCTTACTAGGTGTTTTCATTTTCTTTCCTCGGGGCATCAGTTACCGATAATAATGCTTTACTATGCCCTTTGAATTCCTTCAAACCAAGCTTATGCAAAAATTAAAAAAAAAAACTACACACATTTTTTCACTTTGTAGAAGCCTGATATTGAATCTGATGTATCTCTGTAATTTTGAATCATTGAGTTCTGAAATTTTGACCTGTAGTAGCCTTCTAAGTCCTCTTTCCAATGCCACAAGTCTGACCCAAATTGGTTTCTCCAAGGAAGAGTTATGCGAAATCTCCCACAGTGACTTGCTTATAGACTAGTTCAGTAGAGAAAACTTGTACGACGTGCCACGAGTCATTGTTTCGACCTATGGATCTGAAAAATGCATACAAGAAACTACAATCCGTCCTCTTTCTGTACCTTCTTACGAAATTTCAATCCGATCCTCAGAGAGAAAGTTATGACGATTTTTCCCAGGTCACCTGTTTTGAATGTAATTCAGGAGTCTGCAAAAAGACCAACTTCCTCAGATAATATCTCCATAAATATTGCACGAAAAGCTTTGAAATTCGGACCTAGGGTTCAGTACAATTTCTTCTCAAATGGGTTTTTTGTGACTTTTGAAACGTCACAGAAAAAAGTTATAGCGAAAATGCCATGATGACCTGTTTGGAGCAGTGAAACCCTAGAATCCAAAGCTCTGATACCAAATGTTATGAAACCAGCTCAAGAAAAGATAGAAAAGATAGATCAACGCCTTAGAATTCAGGCTCTTCGAGGGGGCAACCTCCTTTACATTACATAAATGAACAATTCTTGGATGGTTCAAATGACAAAACCTCCTTTCTATATATAGGAGTCTAAGGAGTCACAATATAATCCATCCGAACTAACAATAATAATATAAAGCCACAAAAATAACAATAGAGGGATTCTATGGGGCACAGAAATAACAATATGGGGGTAATAGGGACACAACAATATAAATAAGGGGTATAAAAACAATAGTAATGGGGTAATCACTAGTATTATAGGGACCCAACAATGCCCCACTATCACCATAGCCAAAACCCCCTACTCTTTATGAAATTTCACCGATGGGAAGAGTATCCATAGGAAAGAGATCACTTATGAAAGGTATTCTAGGGTGAATGCATGAAGTGATCTCACTAGGAGGTCTTCAAGAAAGACACAATTTAAGCTCAAGGCTTCAAAAGGAAGCAATTCATTTTATATGAAGAGTCCTAGAAATAAGGATACAAGACTAGGGTTTGATAGATTAGACGAGTGTTGGAGTAACTCAAGGTCAAGGAAAGGAGAAAGGGTTTCTTGTAATGTATATTTGGTGAACCAAGGTTCATGAAACCTTCAAGAAAGTTGTTAAGTTGAGGGAAGAAAAACTAGGGTTTCCCTCTTAGGGAAAACATCTAGGGCAAGAGAATTTATGGATGAAATTGGAGTGGATGCCCACCAAATAGATAGATTTTGTGGAAAACCCTACCCTCTTGATGTTTAGGGTCTCCAACCACCAAAACCCTTCCTCCTTAGAAATTTGTACCAAACTCTAGTTCTCTTCTCTAGCCTTGAAAGGACTGAATTTAATAGAGAGAAAAGCTAGATAAAATATGAGATTGATCACCAATAAGTTGGAGAAGTGCCTTGTTCCTCGGGAGAATGGAGTCTAGGATGATTTAGGCTAGCTAAACTTGTTTTTAAGGAGGCCAGAATTTGATGCCCTAGCAAGCAAATTTCAAGCATTTACCCACTCAATGAAAAATGGATTTTTATGGGAAATCTACAATGACTTCACCACTAGGACTATTCATCACATGTTATACATGAGTAATGTATAAAATATTCATCTAGATAGAAATTCAATTAATTTTTAACAAATTAGGACATAATTTTACCATGACCTAGAATAAATAATTCCTTACATTAGACATAGAAAAATAGATATTCAACAATAAAGTGCACTTACAAGACAACATGCAAGAATTCCTTCCATTATCCAAAGAATGGCTATAGGAAATATCCAAGAATAAGCTCCAAATGTCAAAATACATCCAGTAGATCCAAATCCTCCAGAAGAAAACAAGTGCGAATTCACTAGATAAATTCCAATTGTGATGATGATTAGAGATCAAATGAAATGATCTTTGATATTTACAAGTCCTACTAATGGCTATTATAGCCTACAAGCCCCTCAAATAATAAAACTATCGGCAATCACGTAATGTTGTTACGTCCCAAGGTAGGACTCATTAATGGTTAACGGACAACCCTATCAGGTGTTCCCAACCTCCAAAGGGAAATGACTTGTCCTTGGTCTACCCTTCAATCGATAGGTGCCATGTGAATAATAATGGAACGGAGGGGAAAGAACTCCATGGCCAAGTGCCATGGTCAAAGGGATTGGCTATTAGGGAATACCTCATCTAGGGTGTATAGACGTGAGGAGGGAGCAATCATGGATGCATGAGTTACCTCGGCCTTTGTTTTTCCACCCCTTTATATTGCCTTTTACTTTTTCTTGACTTTTCCTTATATTACTGCTTGTAGCTTGAGGAATGAGAGCTTGCTTTGTATGATGTATAGCAGTTATTACCTCATTTATGATGAATCAGTTCGTCACCCATCGGGGGTTGGGGCATGCAAGGGTTCTTTGTCTTCTTTGTGATAGGGCAATATTGGCTCAGGAACCGAGTGATGGCCATATGATAGAGGTAGAGCTCATGCTTGGCTTCTGCCCACGTGCTAATTTGTAAGTCCTAAACATATTTTGCATTTGTTTTTTCTTTTGTTTTTCTTGCGGCCATTATATGAATTTTTTGTTTCTTTTAAATGCATCAACCTCCCAAGGTGCATTTCCAAGGACTACCCACCTATAAAGATGTGTGGGTGCCAAATCCCAGAGAACCAATGGTTAGTTGACCCAAAGAAGGGAGGTGGAATAAGGGCTTATAATGTAAAATGGAAAGTGGTAAGTATGGAATAGGGATATATGGGTTGTGCTATCTCAATCATGGTTTCCAAATGTCCTTCCCTAAAGCCATGGGCCATTAGGGGCGGTCCCACTAGACTAGGATTGAAAATTAACCCCCCATTTAAGGTGAGGGAACAAGACTATGGCCAAGACCCTTCTTTCTTCCAAGTTACTCCATAATCCAAGCCAAAATACAAACAAGCATAAGCACCCAATTGCAAAATCAATAAAGTACCTTTTGATTAGAAACCCACCTTCCAATATGTGCTTTTGACAAATGAGCAAGGAGGCACATGATTGATGCAGGTGGCGGACATATGAATGGCACATGACATCAACTACAAAGTGGGTCTTAGGGGCTGCTGGCTGCTGGCTGGAAGAGATGAATAGGAGAAAATTTTTTCCTAGGGATCACCCAATTTTGGTGGGTAACAAAGCCTTTATCCTTAGAAATGTGGTTTTAGAGTTGTACCAAGGTGCTAGTGGTGACCAATGTTTATTATTCCTCTTGTTGGGGGCCTTTGATTGCTATTTATGCAAGAAGAGAGAAGCTTCTTTGGGCCTTTCTCTGTGTCAAGTAGAAAGGGAGAAGATGATTCCATCAGGTTAATTGGAGGTTTTGTTGCATACGAAAGGATCATGGAGGTTTAGGGATCATCATTGGTTAAACATAGAATCCTAATGGCTAAAATTACCCTAGGACATTACATTATTATGGAGTCATATGGATCATCTCATGGGTTTATATTCCGAGGACCGAACCCTAATACTGAAACCTCTGCCTATGTATCTCAATTTTCAACAGAACCCTCAATCTCTTAGCTCCAAGTCATCTGCAAGATTGAAATCATGGTTGCTAGTCAAGATGGATTTCTTCTTTTACAGCAGTGTTTGGTATTGAATTTCCTCAGTCTATCCAAGATTTATGAGCTGTGCAATCAATCAATTAAAGCAATTTCTGATTTGATCCTTACATTTGTACCATAATAAGCTTATCTTGTGTTAATGATGAAACAAACGTAGATTAACTCTGAACTCAGTTATTATGCTTTCAGATTTGGCTAGGACTAAAGGAAAAGGAAACCACTGTTTGATGTGTAAGTTTGTCTATTCTGTTATCCAACAATTTCCCATACTTTAGTGTGTCGCTACTGCTGTTTATGGCCTCAAACTTGATAATGCTGGGCTCCTAAAAAAATTGTTTGTTTGCTCAGATCTCTATACTGTCATTAGATGAAGAGACTGGCTTTCACAATACAGGAAATGCAGTCATCTCTTCATGAAAGCAATGATGGGAGTGAGCCAATTCATGAAATATGTGGAAGTCCATTACTGTCATCAGCATCTACTTACTCCAGTGATGATTCTGATAGTCCACATATTACCCCCCGGATTGGAGATAATTATCAAGTCAAAGTATCACCATTTAAGCTGGAAATAGGTTGTGATCAACTGGGAATAAATTACAGTAGGGACTATAAGGATGACAAGGCTGATGAATTTGAGCTACTGTTTGTGGAGGGATTACCTGTGCCAGTAATGCAGATAAGTTGTTTTTCACCTTTTGGAAATGGAAGACTCTCAGATAATGAGTTCCCTTCAAAGCAGCCTTCCCCAGTTGGAGCCATAAAAAAGGATTGTGAATTGTGTCAGGTTGATTTATCTGAACTGGAAAATGATCAATGTACCCATGTGATCAGTAACAGTGGCCGACTCAGAGAAGACCAGATGAATATTACAGGTTTGAAGACAGATTTCTCAAGACCAGAGGACACCCTGACAGGATCTACTGTGGCAGCTAATACTGTGCTTGATACTTCTTCCTATTGTGATGGGCATCGAAGAAAAAGGGGCAGGGTTGATTGCAATATGGTCAAGAAGATAAAAGTTGGTTTTTTGGACTTACACAAGCACTGCATTGATTCCAATTGCCAGGTTCAGTAGAAAGGAATACATAATATGGGGGAAGACGCAAGCTCAAAAGGTTACATGATAGTGCCTGGCAGCCCGAGTGCATCCTGGAGTAAAAGTGAGGAAGATTTATTCATACTTGGGCTGTATATTTTTGGGAAAAATCTTAAAGCAGTGAAAATATTTGTGGAAACTAAAGAAATGGGGGATATATTAGCACACTATTACGGCAAGTTCTTCAATACAAAGTCATATTGCAGATGGGCAGAATCTAGAAAGACAAGAAGCAGAAAGTGTATCCAAGGCCAACGCATTTTCTCTGGATGGCGGCAAAAGGAATTGGTGGCATGCCTTTTTCCTGACATACCTAAGCATTTGAAACATGAGATCTCAGAGGTAAAGGTTTCTCGTCAAAAATTCAATTTGTTGTGTAAATGTAAAAATGGTATGCTGTCGTTAATAATACAGCAATGGAATGTTGATATGACATTTTAATTTCCATGACACCAATTTAGTTTAATTGGGGTGCAAATAGAGTTTGCATTATGATGTGATTAATCTTCATAATCCAGTTGGATCAGATTAATCTTCTTGGTTCTGCAATAGATTTAACCTAAATGACAAATTAACCTATGATGAGAAACATGTGGACAACATTCAAAAAAGTGAACTCAATTCTTTGAGTAAGAAGAGTTGCTTTTTAAAATCTGCGTTATGAACTTTAAGGAATTTTCTTGCGTAGGCACATGCTGCTCCCTTGTATGTTGCCCAAGAAGCTGTAAAGGGATGTTTTTGTTTACTTTTTCCAGGCTCAGCCTTCTTCCTTGTATGAAATCCCAGGGATTTGTAAAGGGGAGCTCATTCGCCTCTCCCATGTTTTGTCTCTCATTGGGATTTGCTGTTCTTGGGAGTCTGGTTTTAGATTTTGGGCCTTCTCTTTTAATATTTTATCCCTTGATCTAATTTTGTGTTGATAGCCTATCTGCTGTCCTTATTTTCGTAATATTCTCGATTTAGTGTTTGCTCAATACAATTATGAAAAACATTTCAAATGAAAGTCTCCCAGTTGCAAAGTATATTGCCTTACTACTATTATGATACTTTGAATGTTCTTACAGCTATAGGGTCTCACAGGTTTTTCTAATAAACAGGTAACAAAGGCATTCAATGATGGAAGAGTTTCCATGGAAGAGTTTGTTGCAAAACTAAAAGAATTAGCAGGACCAAATGCACTTGTTCAAGCCGTGGGAATTGGCAAAGGCAAGGAAGATCTTACTGCAGCTGTCAGACACCCAACAAAGACAAACCCAGTCAGCACTTCTCGTTATGAAATTCCTCCAGGCAAGGCATGGTCCGAGCTTTTTACTGAAGAGATTATTAAGTTTGTAAATGGATATTGTAGGCTTAGCAAAGCTCAAGCAGATGACTTATTTTGGGAAGCAGTGTGGCCTCGTCTATTGGCAAAGGGATGGAATTCTGAGAAACCCGACAAAGGTGCCTATGAATTGAGGCAGCGTTTAGTGTTTCTGATCCCTGGTGTACAGACGTTTTCAAGAAAAGATCTAACAAAAGGAATTCATTATTTTGATTCTGTTAGTGATGATCCAGGTGAATATTGGTGGCCTCCTGCCAAGTCCACCTGGACCCCCACCATTGTCTTTCTCAGCATTTTCAGTTTCCTTAATTGTAGCACAACTTACTATTTTTAGCAGTTTTTTGGGTCATGAACTTCCGGAGCCGTTTTGAGGCCCTAAACGACGTTTTTTGGGAAATCTACCGCCAGCGATTTTTCTGATAAAAAAAGTCTTTTCCATCGTAGTCATCGGAGAGATCTTTCCAACAGGCTATCATGCGCGTCAAACGGAGATAATGCGACCAATTCGCGACCCCGGGAAGTTGGCTGTCCAACTCACCCCAAAACGGGGCCCACAATTTGGCATTTCATCTTCTAGGGTTAGGTTTTGGAATGTTAAGGGTTTTTCATTGTTTCTCAACAATAAATAGGCCTTCGAGCCTCATTGTAACACAGTTCAGAGGCATGTAGCCACCACATCTCTTCTCAGAGATAAGCTACCATCGCCCTAGCTAGTTTATTTCCATTTCTGGTTGTAAGCATATTTCAGTATTTTTCCATTAATGAAATGAAGTATTATTTCCGCTGCATCTTTGTGTATATGGTTATCTCTGTAATTTGTTGCGTTCCTGTTTAAATCTGGATCAGTGGTATCAGAGCGGTCTGCCTTTTCTCTGTTTTTCTTTGCATGTCCCCAACAAGGTCGGGATATAAGGAGTTAGGGCTTGAACTGGTTGAACCTTTGCAAGGCCAGCCTCGCAAATCCCGACGGCCTCCCATGGCGGACGAGAAGAAAGACGAGGGGGCAGGATATCCCATCAAAATCTTGCTCGAAGAAGCCCTCGAGCGACAACGGAACACGATGATGGACAACTTTGCCAAGATCCTTCAGCGGCTACCCAGAAGCAACGCATCGGCTTCCAGCAGCTACTCTGGAAACGCCACACCCTTTAAGGTACAAGTTAATTTTGAAATACCCATATTCGAGGGTCAGATAGACGCAGATGCCATAGATAAATGGTTAAATCTGCTAGAGGGTTATTTTTCTGTTCATGAATTTTCGAGTCGGGAAAAGATTGTTTTTGCTCTTCTCAAAGCAGCCCCCCACGTCAAGGACTGGTGGGAAACCTACTGCGAGTAGAAGGATGAAAGTACTGGCTCACTATTTTCAGCCGCACCCACCTGGGATTCGTTCCGGGATGCCATCAAGGAGCAGTACTACCCTGTCGGAAGCTATGAGGATGAATACATAAAGTGGACCACGCTGCGGCAGGGAAGGGACCAAGACGTGCCGGAGTTCACCAATCTTTTCCATACCCTTCGCACAAAGTTGGGTATCAAGGATTCGGAGCAACATTTGATACTCAAATACCGTGGCTGCCTGCACAAGTACATCCAGGAAGAAATACAATTCCTAAGCATCCCCTCGCTCGGCGCAGCATACCGATATGCCGTCAAGGTCGAGCAGAAGTTTAAACAAAAGAAGCGAGACTTTGGATCTGCGAATCCAAAGCTGGGGAAAGGTGCCCCCAAACCACAGAACAAAGGACAAAGCCAAGGCGGGACAGCCCAAGACAACCAGCCGAAGCCGCAAGCAAAGAACAGCGCCGCGAAGCCGAGAAAGGACACTGGAAAATGGTGCGAGTTCTATAAGAGCTCCACTCACAACACAAGTGAGTGTTGGGCCAAGCAGTCACTGGTGGCTGAGCTAAAGGTTTCAGAATCAGATGCATGTTCCGACTCTGAGTCAGAACCCGATAAGGGGTATGAAAAAGGGAAGCAGATCATTGATGCGGATCCCAGCGCCAAGGTTGCTACCGCAAAGATCCAGAAAAATGAACCCGAAGATCCAGAGGAGGAGGAGCGTCTCTTCCACTCCCAGATGTGGGTAAAGGGCTCCCCGATACAGTTCATTGTTGATAGCGGGAGTCAAAAGAACCTCATTTCGGCAGAGGTCGTGAAGCGGTTGGGTTTACCGACCACAGCACATCCACAACCATACACCATTGGGTGGCTTCACCAAGGACGAGATCTTCGCGTTAGCCAGCAGTGTCGCCTTCCATACAACATCAAGCCCTTCATAGATGAGGTATTGTGTGACATTGCTCCCCTTGAAGTTTGTGATGTATTACTAGGACAACCATACTTGTGGAAGCGACATGCTGTGTATGAATCAAGGCCCCGTGCTGTTATTATTACATTGGGAAATAAGTTGTTCAGGATACCAGAGGTAGCACCACCTGCCGCCATCTCTTTGATTACTGCAAAACAATGCAGTAAGATCATTTCCAAAACCAGGAAATTTGTTTTCCTGATGATACGCCCTCAAGGAAAGAAGAAGACAGTGGCCGCGGCCTCCAAACGGGGTCCCTCTGCACGACAACTACAGATGGAAAAGGTTGTGGAGGAGTACGAGGACATCTTCACCTCCCCGGCAGGGGTTCCTCTGCACTGTCAAGTCAAGCACTCCATCGATCTGACCCCAGGTGCGCCGCTACCCAATGGACCAATTTATCGGCGCTCCATTCTGGAGAATGATGAAATCAAGAGGCAGATTCAGGAGCTCCTATAGAAAGGTCACATCCGTCCGAGTTCATCGCCCCGTGGGAGCCCGATCGTGTTGGTACAAAAGAAGGATGGGACGTGGAGACTCTGTATTGACTATCGGGCGCTGAACAAGATCACTGTCCATAATAGGTACCCGATCCTGCGGATTGATGACCTCCTAGACCAACTAAATGGGGTGAAATATTTCAGCAAGAACGATCTGAAGTCAGGATATCACCAAGTACCAATCGAACCCTCTGATGTGTGGAAGACTGCCTTCAAATCCAAGGAGGGCCTCTTCGAATGTTTGGTCATGCCTTTCGGATTGACGAATGCTCCTGCAACCTTTATGAGGCTAATGGATGACATCTTGTGGCCATTCACCAACTCCTTTCTAGTAGTATACTTGGATGACATTCTGATCTTCAGCCAGAGTTGGGAAGAGCACCTCCACCACATCCGACAGGTTCTCCAAACACTGCGGCAACACAAGCTATGTGCCAATTTGGAGAAATGCACTTTTGGCATGACCCAGGTTCAGTATCTGGGATACATCATTGATGAACAGGGGGTGCATGTCGATCCGGCCAAGATCCAAGTCATTCGAGATTGGCCCTCTCCAATCACTCTAACAGAGCTCCGCAGCGTTCTGGGTCTTGCCAATTTCTACCGCAGGTTTGTGTTGGGGTTTTCTCATATTTCTTGGCCCTTGAGTCAAGTCACCAAGGGCGGGGCGAAATCAAAATTATTTTGGTCTGAATCTCAACAGAAGGCATTCAGGGAATTGAAGGATCTCCTCTGCACGGCACCAGTGCTCGCGTTACCAGATTTACAACAACCATTTGAGGTCGAGACAGATGCCTCTGACTATGCTATTGGGGCAGTCCTTACTCAACATGGACATCCAGTGGCATATCACAGTGAAACACTTTCAGACACAGTCCAGAAGTACCCCACTTATGATAAAGAGATGTATTCCATTGTACAGGCCTGCCGACAATGGAAGCATTACATTTTGGGGAAGGAAACGGTCATCCACACAGACCACCGACCTCTGCAGTTCATACAGACCCAAGGGAAATTGCAAAATGATCGCCATCAGAAGTGGTCTACATACCTGCAACAGTTTCACTTGAATATCAAGTATAAAAAGGGCAACACCAATAATGTTGCAGATTGCCTCAGTCGGCCACCGATCATGGCGCTAACCACTGTGCTCAACTCTTGTGGGCACGAGACTGCTGATTGGCCACTTCTCTACAAAAGCGACCCAGAATTCGGCCACACATACCAGACACTCTTGGAGGGTCGGCATGTTGCAGATTTTCACCTCCAGGACGCCCTATTATGCCACCTCGGTCACCTCTGTGTTCCTTCAAGCGAGCATGCCAAGATGATTTGGGAAGCACACTACAGTCGGGCTGCTGGGCATTTCGGGGTCGAGAAAACAGTGGCAGTACTGCAAAATTATTTCTATTGGCCGAATCTTCGACAGGATGTTGGGAAGTACATCCGATCATGTACTGCCTGTGCCATTGCCAAACCGACCATTAAGAAGCACGACCTCTATACCCCGTTGCCTACCCCTAGTCGACCTTGGGAATCCATTTCCATGGATTACATGTCAGGCCTTCCTTCCACTAAGAATGGAAATGACTGTGTTTTTGTGGTTGTCGACAGGTTCTCGAAGATGGCCATTATGATGGCCTGCAAGAAGAATATCACAGCAGAAGCCACTGCTAAACTCTTCTTTGAACGAGTGTGGGTGCACTTTGGGATCCCACAGTCTATCATCTCAGACCGGGATAGTCGGTTTCTCAGCACATTTTGGTCCAGTCTCTGGTCAATGCTGGACACCAAACTCACGAAGTCCACAGCCTTCCATCCTCAAACTGATGGCCAGACAGAGGTTGTCAACAGGATGATTGTGCACATTCTGCGCATGTATAACTCAAAGCATCCGCGCACATGGGACGAGAGCCTCCCCTATGTTCAGCACAGCTACAACCGAGCTCTTCACAGCTCCACTGGCCATAGCCCTTTTCAGGTGGGTTTGGGATTCCAGCCACTATGCCCCATTGATGTGGCCATGCCCCTTGCAGCTACTCACATGAGTTCAGCTCATGTCCAGTCCGAAACAGATAAGGCCACCAGCTTCATTGAGCGCATCCAACATATTCGCCATCAGGTCCATGACATCCTTGAGAAATCAAATGCCAAGTACAAACAGCGACATGATCAACACCAGGTGCCACACAAGTTTCAGGTGGGCGACAAAATCTGGTTGCATTTGCAAAAGGAACGTCTTACTGGAGCCTATCGGAAATTGAGACCACTCCGATATGGCCCTTACACCATTACTAAGGCTATGGGAGACAATGCATTTGAGCTCAACATTCCCCCATTCCTTGGCCTGCACCCAGTGTTCAATGTGGACCGCCTTCGGCCATACTTTCCACCATTGCTAGACACATCCGACATTGCAGAACAGCTCAAACCCACAAAATTAAATCCATATTGCATGGAACAAGCTGCAACTGATCGGATCATGGACACACAGATCAAGAACACTCGCCAACAGAATATCCAACTGTATCGAATTGTCAAAGCAGGCCAACTCCTTCAGCAGGGCAAGTGGCTCACCAGGGAACAAGTTCAGCAGAAGTTTCCTCATCTCATGGAGGAGCTCAACGCAATGGGGACCATTGCTTCCTAAGGGGGGAGGAATGATCCAGGTGAATATTGGTGGCCTCCTGCCAAGTCCACCTGGACCCCCACCATTGTCTTTCTCAGCATTTTCAGTTTCCTTAATTGTAGCACAACTTACTATTTTTAGCAGTTTTTTGGGTCCTGAACTTCCAGAGCCGTTTTGAGGCCCTAAACGACGTTTTTTGGGAAATCTACCGCCAGCGATTTTTTTGATAAAAATCGTCTTTTCCGTCGTAGTCCTCGGAGAGATTTTCCAACGGGCTATCATGCGCGTCAAACAGAGATAATACGACCAATTCGCGACCCCGGGAAGTTGGCTGTCCAACTCACCCCAAAACGAGGCCCACAATTTGGCGTTTCATCTTCTAGGGTTAGGTTTTGGAATGTTAAGGGTTTTTCATTGTTTCTCAACAATAAATAGGCCTTCAAGCCTCATTGTAACACAGTTCAGAGGCATGTAGCCACCACATATCTTCTCAGAGATAAGCTACCATCGCCCTAGCTAGTTTATTTCCATTTCTGGTTGTAAGCATATTTCAGTATTTTTCCATTAATGAAATGAAGTATTATTTCCGCTGCATCTTTGTGTATATGGTTATCTCTGTAATTTGTTGCGTTCTTGTTTAAATCCAGATCAAGTGAGGTTTTAAGCTGGGTGGAATCAGATCCAAGGCTGCTTGAACTAGACACACATGGTATAACAGGAGTCGAAGTGAAGCCAAAATGCTTCCATACTTCTGAGAATGCAGATAAAGAAAATGGGCATGCAGGCCATCCCTGTTCCTATCTTCAACCTAAACAAGTACAATCCCTTATATTTACAGTTGTTGACACGAGTCTAACATCACAAGGAGTAGGTACACCTAGGATACGAGAAAGAGTGACGTTGCCTCTGGATGATGGCTCTGATAGGTCTCAAACTCAAAGTGTGTCGTGGGAAACAGAAGATACAGACAATTTACGAATACAGAGTACAGATTCGCTTTCTAGAAATAAGATCAATAACAATTCTCAGAATTCTATGATATGCAAATTGACATGTGATATAGTGCCTGATTTGAACCTACCCTATGATCAACCAATAAACATGAAGATCAATTCTGTCTCAGATATAAGCATTCAGGTCTCACAAGCTTCAAAGTCTGAAGAAACTTCTTATTCTGAGCCAAATTCTGGGCATTCTCAGGGACTGTTTAATAAACCAGGAGTTGCACAGTCCTCAGGTCCTGATCTTTCTGGAAATAAGATCAATAACAATTCTCAGAATTCAAGGATATGCAAATTGACACCTGGGATAGTGCCTGATTTGAACCTACCCTATGATCAACCAATAAACATGAAGATCAATTCTGTCTCAGATATAACTTTATAAGCAGTCAAGTCTCACAAGCTTCAAAGTCTGAAGAAACTTCTTATTCTGAGGCAAATTTTGGGCATTCTCAGGAAGTGTTTAATAATCCAGGAGTTGCACAGTCCTCAAGTCCTGATCCAGATGAAAGCCATTCTATCAAGCCACAAGAAAACAATGAAAGTACTCTACAGGGAAATGTACGAAGGCAAAGCACGAGGGTCCGCCCCTTGACTACAAAAGCATTGGAGGCTTTTGCTTGTGGTTTTTCCTCTCCTAAACGGCAGAGAAAGGGTAATGAGAAAACTTTGAATCCAGATGGTTGCCACATGAAATCTAATGCGTTCTCCGAATACTCATAGTTCAGAAAGCAGTGACATTCTTCTACGTCACCATGATACAATTGTGGAGTCTGTCGAGGATGATGACACAGTAACAGTCAATGAGGATGGAGCCTACTCTTTGAGGAAAGGCCAATACACATATTTCTACTCAGAAAATAAAAATGATTCAAAAGGAAACAGAATAAATGTTTTGATCCCAACAATTTCAGAGTGCAGAGTGGCCACACCAAAGGTCAGGCGGGCGAGGGAATGCCACGTAGTCTCGTTCCCTGGCCAATGAAGGACAGGCTTCCTACATCGGCACTTGAAATTCTGAAGCAGAGAGGCCTCTGGAAGAACAGCAGCAGAACGATGACGGCTGGGAATTCACCGTTCCCAAGCTTGACCTACCAACAGCAGCAGAACGATGATGGCTGGGAATTCACTGTTCCCAAGCCCGACCTACCAACCAAAGGCTGGGAATGGCTCTCTAACATCTGCATATCTTTTATGTTTTTATGATGATTAGTTATGGAACTTGGTTTACATGATGGCCAGTTCTTGGATTTTTTTATCTTTTTGGCCTGTTGTAGCCAGCGATTTGTAACTCAGTTTCTAAGATCTGCTTTTCTGTTCTAATTTTTTCTTTGTTGTGGAAATGTTTATAAATTTTGTCACATTATTTTTATGGAAACCACTGAAAGCATTTATTAAGAAAACGACACTTCATAGTGGAGATTCAGATATGGAATCCACATTACAAAGTCTAATTAGATGCAATTGTGCATGCATGATGATATATGCCAAATTGTATCAAGCTGGCAACAATAGACTCTGAAACCATGTACCTTTTTTTTTCAGAAGAAAAAGCTCAATAGTATTATATAAGATATATAACGACCAATAATTAAATCATATTTGAGTAATAAGTTCGCCTAATCTAAATATAATAAACTCCAGATAGGGCTGATCCAATATATCCACAATATGCCTATAGTTAGAATACAACATTTATGCAGTGTATGAAGATACACATTGATGATAGAATGATGGAGGAGAATATGTCAGAACATCAAAATTCAAGAAGATATAGGTTTGGTTTTCCACTTGCAAGACAAAAAAGTGGCATATACAAAATACAAAAGTATAGAAAATAGGATAAACATACCTGGGCTTTTGAATGAAAAAAGTGCTATGTACTAGGGAGAGAGAATTCCTGAATAGGAAATCTCTCTGCTTCAAAAATTACCTCCATATTCCAGATGCCTTGTTGTGTGAGAAGACCCTTCTTAGATAGAATATCTGCTTGGACATTTTGAGATCTGTAAATATGACAAATAGAATAGTCCTCCATCTTCCTCCACATATTTATGATTCTATTCAATCAACCGTCAAGATGCTATTTTTTGATCTGTTGCTTCTCAAAAACATGGTCAATAATGACTTTGGAATCTCCATAAATCTGAAGTGATTGAATATTTAGAAAAAGACTTATAGAAAGAAGGCCAGCCAGAGCCATAGCCTCTGCTTTTATATTGGAGCCCCTACCACCATTCTAGCAAATTTGATATTGCATATTATCTTCCATGATGATATGTACGCCACATCCGTAGATTCCATTTTGAGTTTCTCCATCAAAATATGCTCTTGGATAAACCGTATGCACCGGATATAACCCATTTAAAATTTCATTGTTGGGTTTGTCAAGAAATTTGAAATTTCATATTCTCCTAAGTTCTTTTTTTATTGATGATCTCTACATCATCTACATAGTGCTAACGGCTAACGGTGTGGAAGGTTTCAATGTCCTCATGTTCAAAGTGGACAACTATATATCCACTGAATCCATGGAGCCATAACTTTAGCTTTTATTATCATTAAATCTTTGAAACGTGATGGCAAACCCATGAGGGATGCATCTTCATACTATTTGAAATTTGGAATATCATTGGAGTTCCCTAATACATATAGCTTCTAATATCATTAACTCTTTGAAACGTGATGGCAACTCCATGAGGGATGCATCTTCATACTATTTGAACTTTGGAGTATCATTGGAGTTCCCATATATATATATATATATATATATATATATATATATATATATATATATATATATATATATATATATATATATATATATATATATATATAGGTGTGTGTGGGATGAATTACATCATGGATATTGATGTATTTATTGCTTATAAATTTCAAAAGTTAGGATTAAATTTACATAGAAAGATGTTTATTATGTAAAATTAATCCCAAATTTTGAAATTTATAAGCAATAACATGCGTGCACACACACACACACACATATATATAGGAGTAAAATCCCTAATATCAGGGATACCAAAGACCTCTATAACATCCCCCAAATTTTGGAGACTATATCCACAAATATTAAAGACATGCTCATGCATTCACCAATCTTAAAAATATATATAGGTTTTTGATACAAAAAATATGAATATTTATTTTGACAAAAGATTTAATAAATGGTCATACATCCATCTAGCTATAATTTTTTGTTGGGTCTCAAAAATGAATTCATTTTGTCATCTTATGAACTCATTTTGTCATCTTTTCACCATTTGTTTTTCTTATCATGTCTAGAAGTCTACCATATTCATCATCTCACAGTCCAATATAAAATCACGTCTTGAGTTACAAAGAGTTACAAATTAGAGAAATTCAAGATAAAAGTGCTCATTTTTCTATAATTTCATATATTCTTTTGAGAAAACAATTTAAATGTTGTAGCTACAAAAATAAAATCATTTTGTAGGTAGTCTTTGATTTTGTAGCTGAGTAATAGGTATACATAGTTGCATGAATGATATAATGAAAGCATAAGTTGGAAGATGTGGCAAATGGTGATCCCCAACTCCTCCACCTATCATACTCGACGCTTTCCACGTTAGCACGAGAGAGAAGTCAAAGGTATAGTGAGGCAGTGGTACAGTATGTCACAATGGTGGCAGAACACAAAATTTGGAACAAATTTCTTGATAGAGGTTGTGGATTAAATCCATGAGAACCAAACTAAAAGATCTCAAGATTACATATGAGAAATTCATGTGTAACCATCAATTTCTCATAATAATTAGACAACTTTAATTTATGGATCCACAACATCCAGATTCTAGTTAATTATCCTAAAATCCCACATTAAAGATCTCAGTGATCTCTATTTCAAGTTGTATAAATGTTCATCATTTAAATGATAGGAGATAGGTCTTTGTTATGGGAAACATTCTAATATTTTTAATATAAACTCTATTGCTGGGTTAGTAATTCCTTGTGGAAGTGTTGTTATTATTTTATGAATGATTTGATAGTGTAATGTTGTAGAAATTCCAAGGTTTATACGATTTTCGTAACAGTGCACAACCAAGTTGGTAAGGGCTCCATGTGTGAGGCAAGGCATTGCTCTTTTCCTTTTTAGTTTTGTGTAATTGTAGTTAGTTTTTATGATTAGTTAATACTTTTATTTTTCTGTTTTTTGTTGGCTTGACCCACGAGGGATATGGACTTTGAATCTCGTGGTTACATCATACTTCATAACAAGGTGATCACCAATAGAGTTACTGCCCATTAATATTTTAATTTTTTTCTCATTGTAGTGAGTTTTAATTTCCATTGCTTAGTTAATGTTTTAAGTTCTTGTTTATTGCACTCAATTCCCATTTCTTGAATTTCTTGTTAATATACAACTCTCATTTACATTACTTACACCTTACTGTGGTGTGCCAATGCAGTGTAGATTACTCATACAAATCATTTGATTGAATAAATATTTGTTCATCTTCAATTGTAGAATTAAAATTATAAGTTATATGACCACTTGAATTTGTGATTGTCTCATGGAAAAATTTTACATGGCAATTGTTTGAAAATGTTTAGGACCATGACTATGTTGAATTAAATTGCAATGACTTTTCATAGATTAGACTTTGCTTTCACGGAAAATTTGAATAGAATAGTTAGAAACCTAACCCTACATATATTGTGTATTAAACTAAACAAGTTTACCAACTATGATTGATGATTTAAATGTAACATAATTCTCAAGGAATAGAATTCACTGACATTTTTGGTACCAAAGTTGGGGAAGTGTACCTAGAATTTGGTTTCTAATTTAGGTATAAAATTAGCTACATAAATAGAGCATGAAAAATAGTATGCATGAATAGGAAAAAAGAATTTAGAGGTATATTTGTTAGAGGTAGAATCACTTCAACGCTTCATCCACCTACCACCACAACTAGTTCAACACGTGGTATGGTAACATCCACAATGTCATCCACATCACACATTGTGAGATTTGTAGGTAGAAGTAGGTACCTAGAGGAAAATAAAAGAACTTAAGAACAAGAATAATGTTCACCACAAGCAATTCTCTTCTACTCACATCCAACATGAAATGTACTTCGTGGAAATCAATTGGAGATACCAATTGAAGATACTATAACAGGGTAGAGTTCATTTGAAGAGAAACAAGTTATAGAAAATCTAGTTGAAGGACCACCATATTCTCATACATCTGAATCATCAATAGATGACAATAGGAGAAGGGACAGGAGAAACATGAGTTGGAACTGGCACAAAATCTAGAACTAGAAAAGGAGCTAGAAGAAATGGAAGAAGAAAAGTACATCAAGAAGAAGAAGAAGAGGAAGAAGAATTTGGCTTCCCCATTTGGGATCCAACAACTAAAGTGAGCATGTAAAATATTTCACCCTCTGTGCTACCTAATTTTCATGGGTTAAGAATTGAAGATCCTAAATCTTTTCTCTCTAAATTTGAGGTAGTGTCGAAGCTATGAAAAATTAAAGTTATTTCTTGCTACTCTTAAAGATGGTGCTTTATGATGGTTTATGGGATTAGGTGAAAACTTTGTTGGAACTTGGGATGAGATGCATTGTAACACCATCCCACATTTACCCAAGTTAACCAGTTCGTTTGGGTGAACATGCGACGATATGCTACTACAATCTGATTCAACTCTCCATGTACAATTAAGGAAGTGGAACCGACACAACATAACCAATTCAACCTTTTTCACATGTCACAGGACGTACAAGAGCCAACCAACCCTTCTAGGTGATCAACCCCTGACACAACTTGACACTTCACTGCCTTAGAGCCTCATTCGCTCCCATGACATGGGAATGCGTGCGATTGGGACCCTACATTTTCTCTCACAACAAGGGCGTGCAAGTGACTGGGGTCTTTTTCAGCTAGTTCAGAGCTTGCGACCCCAAAATATGTTCCATTTTTTTAGGGCTAGGACTCAGAGCCACTGCCCAGAACTTCCAAAAATGAAAAGTAACATCGAAATAATGATACAATTACAAATACTTGAAAAATTACTTTACTGGACCTCTACTAACCACGACAAGCATTTTGTCAGACATGTCACAAATATGCATTCTACATGTCATAACAACATATCTGAGTGTAGGGGTCTAATACTTATCCGAGAATCGCTAAGAAACATTGATGCATTATCATCTACTAGGTCACATATTAATTGTTCATTCATTTACAAATCAAAACATGACGAGAGGCATACATCATCATTGTCATAAAACATGCTCATAACCAACATATAATCAAAATAAATAACAAGGATATAACAACCATAAAATCAAAATACAAACAAGTATATTTACGCATCAAATACAAGAGGGAGGAATCTCTTATTAAAATATACAAAATGCAACCAAGCCTGGGACTTCCATGAACCACTTGACCATAGACTAGGTTGAATCAGACCTCTCTTTCAGCCAATCACCCTAAACCATATTCCAAGCATGAATGTGGGATCTCATGGAACACATCCAACAAAATCAAATCAGGGCTTCCAGAGGCCCACCTCAATCCTTAACCAGTGATTCCACCTCACGGTCGTACATCACTAACCATCACCAGATTGGTCTCTACTCAGGCTGTCTAGGGCTCCAAAGCTTTTTCTCCATGTAGGGCCTCCAGAACTAGTAACTCAACCCATAGTTGTCATCAAGCTTCCAAAGTGTTTGTCCAACTAGGCTTTCCAAGACTAGTAACTCAAACCACCAAGGGCTTCTAGAACGTCTGTCCAAGCAAGGCTTCTAGGACTAGTAACTCAAGCTAAGTTGTTACAGGGCTTCTAGAGAATTTTTCCAACCAAGGCTTCCAAGAACTAGTAACTCAACCCACAAACAAAGGAACATGAGAACCAACCAGAAAAGAAAGGAAAGAAACCCACAACACCATGGCTATTAAGGAAATGGCAAGGTTAAGTAATCCACTAGGAATCAAGGCATTCCTCCATGACAATGACATATCATAACCAAGAAACCACATGCATATGCCATGCATGCAACAACTAGCAAGCAAATCATACATTAAACTTGTTACCTACAAGCAAAAATCATTGTAGTTGTTGATCTCGGTGTCCTCTTGCGTTTTCCTGCCCTTCCTTTTCCTTCTTGCTCCAAAACTTCAATTATGCCACACTCCTCTAAGAGTGCTCCAAGGAAACTCTAAGTGTTTAAGAGTATGAGAGATAGCTCCAAAAATGAACTGAAAAAAGTCTGTCAACTGATCCTCATAAGCCTTTTTATAATGAAGCCTCTATTTTCTTCATTTCCATTGTTTTCCTTCAATTTCCTCATCACATGCAACGTGTGACCTTTCATCTTCCTTTTCTTGTAATTTCCATTATTTTCATAAAAAAATGTCAATTAATGTCTCATACCTTTCCAAATCCTTTGCCATTGCCTTTTCCAATTTCCTTAGCCATTACTAAACCAAAATGGCAACCCACTTGGATGTTGTTCCCACCATTTAGCTTAGAATATGCGTGCGATGACTTTTCTCTTATATATTTTTACATGGATTTTTTACGAGGGTTGTTACATAACCCTCCCCCTTGGGGGAACATTGTCTTGACACCTATAAACAAACAAACCACTGAAAACAAAACATACTACCTATGGAGCTTTATAACATAACTTGTTGCAGTATCTACAATGACAATTGTTAAAGATATGACAATCATACCATTTGTTGGAACTTTATAACATATCTCATTACAATATTTACAATAATAACAACATATACACTCATACACATTTTCTCAACCAACAAATAAAAGGATTCAATGTTTGCATCCGTGACAAGGGAATCCATAAGATCACACCTCCACCTTCAAAGTAATACCTGGGAAGTTGAGAATCCACTGCCAAAGTCAAAGTTGCATCTAATGTCTAGCACTACAGTCATGTACCACTTCTCCTCTGAGTGAACAATTTCCGACTCATTGTTTCAGGGCACACTCCCAATGTGCATATGATTCCACCTTGAAATGCTAATGACCAAAACAAATCCATCCTCAGCCTTCCCTTCTCTGCTACACAGTGCCTCGAGCTATCCAATCACCCCCTTCCATGTAGTCATACAACTTCCAAGTTCTAGAGGCATCCCCTTCTCTATTACATAGTCCCTCGGATGACTCCTCACTTGGAAAGGTTTCTTCGCATCGAAAGGTCCAAAAACCAAGGCATATCCCTTCCTCAAAACCATCATACCCATCATAGAATGCTCATGGAAATAAATGGATGCTATTGGGTACTAGTGTCCCACAATGGCCCTACTCTTGAAGTGCTTTACCAATATATTGTTGTTTATTCAATTCCTTTCACTATCACTACTAATTCTTGTAGTCAACTTCAACCACCCAACAGAGTATTTTCATGCTTTCCTGTACTAAGCACATAAATTCCATTAGACTCAAAATGAATCGAAATAAACTCAAATCATATCTCATTGGTGGCTTGTTAATAAGATACACCTGAAATTATGTTCACTTCTTGTCACAACATGTCAAATTAGTTGTTTGATTAAATCATTAGGTATAAAAATATCACATCCAGTTAGCTCAAAATGAAACTATCATAATCAAAATCATACATTACACGTAACTATCATAAATCAGAGTCATAGATCACATTTAATCATCATAAACCAAAATCATATATTACATGCATAATTAAAACTAAAATAAAATATTGATACTTATCCTTTAATCAATCCTTACCTTCTACCTTTATCTTATGTCATTTTTGTACGCACACTGGATCGGTTGCCACACCTGACAAACACCCAATGCCTTCTCTTCAACCACGTACATATACACATAATTTGCATCACACACATAAAACCACACACGACATACAACACCATTCAATACATGGAACTACACCCGATGTACAACACAACACACACACCTACATCTGGTGTACGAAACAACACATACACCTTCACCCTGTGTATGAAAAAACACAATACATACAACTACATCCCATTTACAACACAACATGATATATATATGTACATAGAGTACAATGCAATGAATACACATGTCACGATACCATGACTACACAATGCACATACACAATACCACACATACACAAAGTAACATGTATAACATGCACACAATACCACATGTGCACAACATAGCATGTATGACATGCACATAATACCATATGTACAACAATACCACATGTAAAACATGTACATAGTACCACCTGTACACAACACCATCTACGCAACATGTAAACAACACAACAATACTTGCACAATGTGTACACAAAACCACATATATATAGCATCACCTGCACAACGTGTACACAACACCACGTACATATACACATAGTGTGCATCACACACGCAAAACCACACACGACATACAACACCATGCAATACTTGGACCTACACATAATGTACAACACAACACATAAACTTGCATCCAATGTACGACACAACACATACACCTTCACCCAGTGTATGACAAAACACAATACATACACCTACATCCCATGTACAACACAACATGATATATATATATATATATATATATATATATATATATATATATATATATATATATATATATATATATGTACATAGAGTACAATGCAATGAATACACATGTCATGATACCACGACTATACAATGCACATACACAATACCACACATACACAAAGTAACATGTATAACATGCACACAATACCACGTGCACAACATAACATGTATGACATGCACATAATACCATATGTACAACAATACCACATGTACAACATGTACATAGTACCACTTTTACACAACACTACCTACGCAACATGTACACAACATCACCTGCACAATGTGTACACAAAACCACATATATATAGCATCACTTGCACAACGTGTACACAACACCACATACACATGTACACGACACCACATGTACACATCACCACATGCACGACATGTACACAACACCCCATATACAACATGTGCATGACACTACATGTACAATCATGCACACAACACCATATGTACATAGCACCACATGTACAATCATGCACACAAAACCATATGTACATAGTGCTACATATACAACATGTACATAGCACCATATCTACACAACACCACATATCGAACATGCGCACATCACAATATGCACACAACACCGCATATCCATCATGCACATAGTACAATATGTACACAACACCCCATATCCTACATGTACATAGCACCATCTATACCCAGCACTGCATATGCAATATGCACATAACACTACTAGTACCACCCTATACATAACATTGCTTAAATAATCATCAACATAATCATAGTCAAAACCCCATTACCAAATATCACAAGGTTTAGGTTAAGAGAACTCTCTTTATCCAATGCATCACACGCACAACATCAAGAACAACAGTTCCCAACATAGCTAAGGCATATGACGCATCAAATATATTTAATTTACCTTTCTCGTGACTTTCCTTCCACTATCCATTTACACCAATGGACCCAACCAATCCAACTAGTTGTCATACTCTTGCCTTTAGTTTCCCTTATACCCATACCAAGCTTCATTTGGGTCTTACATAACTTGTTGGACTTCACACAACTCTCCCTGAGCTCCATCAAATTTCCTCTTTCCCAACCAATTCCCAAGACCCTCAAAACATAAAAGGCAAGAACAAAAAGCAACCAAGAAGAAAACCATGAAAAACCAATAGCAATACGACACCACAAACAAAGTGGCATGGTCATGCACCAGACATTAAAAAAAAATCGATGACAAGAAAATCACCAAAACATTGAAAGCACAATACTAGCAACAAAAACCATGACTCAATCCCCATGGGTTCCCAATGCTTCCAAGGGAAAGCTCAACGTGAGTATTCTTCGAGATTTCATGGTAATCTCTTTGCCATGAAATCCCTTGCATCATACTACCATAAACACATAATTGTTAGTGCATAAATAAACATAAAAATACTTTGGTTACCTTACCTTGTTGTGCCAAGCACATTGCCTTGTAACTGAACATGTACACTTCTCAAGGAACTCCAATTCCTTGACAAATCCATCTATAACTGGAAGCCAATTGTTATATATGTCAAATACATGTCCATGAATATAACATATATCCACATAATCGTAAAAGATTAGGGTTAAGAAGACTTCCTGTATTCAAAGGATTCATTTGCTTTAAATTGTGGTTTCCAAACATAGCCCAAAGGAATTTTCACCCAATTCCTGTCTTTTACATTTTCCTTGCTGCAATTGAGTCACCTCACTCAACTATTAGTTATATAAACAAATGAACTATTACCTTGTCACACTAATGCCAAGCATGTTTCCTTGCAATTGCTCACACACGTCAACCACATGTTCCAAAGATCAAGACATTATATCTAATAATTTAAATCAACCTTTGCCAAGACTATTAACCATGGCATAATCAACAATCAACTCATAGTAATAAATCATAATACTACAACTAGCACTCACTTGCACTCAAGTACATATCAACTGTCTTAGCACATAAAGTGTTAGTACAACCATATTAAAACAAAATCATTCCTTCCCGGCCCGAGTATCCCATCTGAGTAACCAAGTGGAGTAGCCAAGTATAGTGGCCAAGGAAGTTTTAGTTTAATGCAAATGGCTAAAATAGCTTCTATATTATATATTCATCAGAAGGAGAAAAAGTGCAATATTATAGACACATACTCATATCATGCAATTATCAAGCATTCAATTAACTTGTAAGCATACCATGCTAGATAAACCAAATTGATGACATAATCAAACTCATAGCTCAATGTATCTCAAGGGAGCCTATCACATCTGCACAAATCAGTCCAGATTAATATGACAAACATCACAAGTATATCATCTCATACCTAAATGTCAGAACCATAACCATCTACACAAACCAAACCAATCATCATTTAACTAACATATAACATCAACAAGTTAACGTATAACATACGCAACAACAACATATAACATAATCATCAATTTAGTTAACATAAAACAACAACAACAATGCATATAACAAGAAGTTTCTATCATTCATGACTATCCAACACATGTGCATATGACTACACTAATCAACTAGCATTTATCATACATTTAACCACAACTACAATAAAATGAAAAACACGTATATAAGTGATCGTAATTCTTATAACAACCATTAACCACATACCTGCATGTCAAACATACAAACCTATATGACGATCTATTCTTAACCTAAAGTATAGTGTTGCATTCTCACTTTGTTGATTTGCATCTCTTGCTTCATCTCAGTCAACACATTAGCATCATGATGACACATGACCACAACAATGACAATCACAATGCGTCTCTTACCTCCTATACATGCATAACTATAACCATGACAATGCATGCATAACAAATGCATATACAACCGATATATACTCATGCCGACCACATCCTATCAACAACAACATCAAATCCTGCACGTGAACACAACTATACCAATGACCACTACCATGCAGACATAACACACACATATACAACCTACATGCATGCATTAAAAATAGAATCTACCCATCCAGTCCAAGTGTTGAACATGCTATGATACCACTCTGTAACACCCTCCTCCCACATTAACCCAAGTTAATTGGTCCTCTGGGGTAAAGATGCAACTAGAGGCTACTACGATATCATTCAACTCCCCATGTACAGTTAAGGAAGTGGAATTGACACAACACAACCAATTTAACCTTTTGCACATGTCACCGAACCTACAGGAGCCAACCAACCCTTCCAGGTGATCAACCCCTGAGACAAATTGACACTTCACTTCCCTATAGCCTCAATTTCTCCCATGACATGGGCATGCGTGCAACTGGGGACTTATAGTTTCTCTCACAACAAGGGCATGTAGGCAAATGGGGTCTTTTTCATCTAGTTCAAAGCTTGTGACCCTAGAATATGTGCCACTTTTTCAGGGCTAGGACTCAGTCCACTACCCAAAACTTCTTGAAACTTCCAGAAATAAAAAGTATCAATGATACAATTCTAAATGCTCGAACAAAGACTTAACTGGACCCCTCCTAGCCATGGAATGCATTTTGTGAAACATGTCATGAATATGCATTCTACATGTCATAAGAACATATTTGAGCGTAGGGGTCTCATATTTATCTGAGAATTGCTAAGAAACAATGATGCCTTATCACACTAGCTACATTATCATCCAGTAGGTCACATATCCATTGTTCATTCATTTACAAATCAAAACATGATGAGAGACGTACATCATCATTGTCACAAAACATGCTCATAACCAACATATAATCAACATAAATAACAAGGATATAATAACCATAAAAACCACATATAAACAAGTCTATTTACCCATCAAATACAAGAGGAAGGAATCTCTTATTAACATATGCAAAATGCAACCAGATTTGGAACTTCTGTGAACCAACTCACCGTAGAATATGTTGAACCAAACCTCTCTTTCAGCCAGTCACACTCGTTCCATATTCAAAGCATAAATGTGTGATCCGGATTTAAGCAGGAACGCAATATATTACAGAGATAACCATAAATACAGAGATAACCATAAATACAGAGATGCGATAACTATAAAAAAAGAGATGCAATGAAAATAATGCTTCATTTCATTAATGGAGAATACTGAAATATGCTTACAAATAGAAATAACCCAGCTAGGGCGATGGTAGCTTATCTCTGAGAAGAGATGTGTCGGCTACATGCCTATGAACTGTTTCGAACTGTCTTTACAATGAGGTTCGAAGGCCTATATATTATTGAGAAACAATGGAAAACCCTTAACATTCCAAAAACTAACCCTAGAAGATGAAACACCAAACTATGGGCCCTGTTTGGGTAAATTGGTACATCAACTTCCCGGGGTCGTAACTTTGGCATATGATCTCCGTTTGACGCGCATGATAGCCCGTTGGAAATATCTCTTCGAGGAATACGACAAAAAAGATGATTTTTTATCTAAAAAATCACGCAAGTATATTTCCCAAAAAGCATCGTTAAGGGCGTCAAAACGGCTCCAGAAGTTTAAGACCCGAAAGACTGCTAAAAATAGTAAACTATGCTATAATTAAGGAAACTGAAAAACTAAAAGAGATAGTTGTGGTGGTCCAAATGGGATAGGTGGGTGGCCACCGACATCCACCTGGATCATTCCTCCCCCCTTAGGAAGCAATGGTCCCAATTGCGTTGAGTTCCTCCTTGAGATGAGGAAGCTTCTGCAGAGCTGGGTCTCCAGTGAGTTGTTCTGCAATCTCTGATGTGTCTAGAAATGGTGGGAAGCATGGTCGGCGATGGTCCACATTGCACAATCGGTGCAAGCGAAGGAATGGAGGAATACTGTGCTTCAAAGCATTGTTGCCCACAGCCTTGTTACTGGTGTAAGGACCATGTCGAAGCGGTCTGAGTTTCTGATGGGTTCTAGTAAGGCGTTCTCTCTGCAGATGTAACCAAAATTTTTCGCCCACCTGAAATTTGTGTGGTACCCCTCTGGGTAAGGAGAAGTTGTTCCTGTGTTCTGTCATGACTATATCCCTATGTTGCTGCTGCTGCGTGGAGGAACCTTTTGCGGGGGTCATGGATGTAGCAACGATCTTCCCCTTACTTTGGGAGCGAACCAGACAGAAAATAAACTTCCTAGTCTGTGAGATGAGCTTGCTGCCTTTCTTAGCAGTGATCAAAGAGGTGGTGGTATGTGGAGCTACCTCTGGTATCCTATATAATGAATTAGCCAAAGAAATAATGATAGCACGAGGCCTTGACTCATACACAGCATGTCGCGCTCCACAAGTATGGCTGGCCTAATAGTACAGCACAAACATCCAGAGGTGTAACATCACACAATACCTCATCTGTGAAGGGATTGATGCTGTAGGGAAGGCGGCACTGCTGGTGAACTTTGAGATCTCGTCCTTCGTGAAGCCATCCGATACTGTACGGTTGTGGGTGTGGCGTAGTTGGTAGGCCCTGTTATCACAAAATCACGCACTGAAGGCTGCCAAACAGTGAGATTATGTGTAACTATTTCAAACCGGGCTTTAGACTAAAGCTTAGCCTCTTTAGTCAGAGAGGGCTCTCTCACAACTTGTGAATAGGAATTAATAACAAGGAAAGATGGCTAACTCTTTAAACATCACATAAACAAAAATAAACTGGCTGGACATTATCAAGTCAACTCCCATTGGGCTTATGGAGTCTCACACTTCTTCAGCAAACTAAAACACTATCCTTTCGTAGAAGTCAGGGCACTTTACATCAACTTGTTCAAACATTTTTCACATAAACACAGCTTGCAAAGCATACTGGAAGTCAGAGCATGTAACATGAATTCTGAGTGATTATGCTATTACAAAACTGTAAGAAAACATTAAAAGAATAGACCATCATCACACATTTGAACAATGAGACATATTGTGAATCCTGAGAAGAAACAACAATTGTTTGTACTACTGAAATCTGCTTCTTACATAAACCAAAATGGGCCTGTTCTTTATCAAAATCTCCAACCCCTATTACATCCAAGTCTAATCCATTTATAGGAATACATTCTTAACTCTCTAGAGCTAGCTCGAAGGCTGCTATTAACTATCACATATACTGATTAACTAATTCATTAATTACATAAGTGTTGAACTGTAAATTACAAAAGATCCTAATTAATTCAAACTCAGATCTGTCCATCCTCGTAGCATGATGACTTTCTGATCCTTGACACCTATATCCATTCTGTTTTGGCCGAAATATATAGGAGAAGAATCCACTGAATGAACTAGCTTTGGATACTGGCTGCGTACATGGCTCATTTATTAATTAAGATAGGTGTCCCTTGTTTCCACGGTCCTTGTCTCCTACCATCCTTCAATACTTAAAGAGCATGCTCCCAACTCTTTAATTCTTCAATTACAACGCATATCACCATATTCCCAATGAGCTGGAAGCCTTTGAAGTAAACAGGTGTACAAACCAAATCACCGAAGACTATAACCAGAACCCTAACAATTCGGTCATAAAGTGCCTTTAAGAAAGCTTTAGCTAAAAACAAAATATTTCACCTTTTCTCCAAAATGCACACCTGTCATTCTCTGAATAGCTAGGATAGCCTCATGTGATCTCCCTTATGTTCCCTAAGCGTTTCCTTCAACAATTTGCTGATCTTATCATTAAGCCGTTTGTCTTCATCATAAAACAACACCTACAGCAGTTTCGTAGCGCGCTACGAAACTGCTGTTTTTGCCTGAAAAATAGGTCTTGGGACAGAGATCATAACTTCTTACAGAAAACCTATTTGGAAAAACTGAAGGAGGCTTTTGTAAACCAATCCATGCTGAACAAAAACCTCCTTTGGTTTTTTGAAACACTACACCAGCTGCCCAGAATCGATCCTTGAAGATGATGTATAAAACAGGAAATTAAAAACTGCATCTACAGCAGTTTCGTAGCGCAACGTTCAGTCACTCGTTTCTCCCAGCTCATAATCAATTTGAAAAAACTGAAAGAGGTTTTTCTATTCCAGTATGTCAGGAATAAAAAACTATTTCAATTTTCGAAAATATTCTTTCAGCTGTGCTAAATTCCTTTTGGAAGTTGACTGCTTAAAACAGAGAAATATACCTATAACAAACATCACCTACAGCAATTTTGACATCCCGTCCTTCCAGCCACCACACAGGCATCCATAAAATGATGAAGGTGTCTCTACAAAATGAATTTTAAAGAATTGATAGGAACATCCTGTACCATATCCTCAATAAATGTTGCTTTCATTCCAAGTCCTCTAGAATTGCTGGAAGTGAACCATTATCCATAATATCCTGAATGCTCTGTTCTGCTTCTTTGAAATGCTTCTCCTTTTAAGAGGTCAATCCAGTTTCTTGAGCGTGGCCATGGAACACCAAAAAACTTCCAACCATCCATTCACCGATTTATCTCAAATACTTTAGAACATAGTCATTGCCTGGCTGTTTGGGTTGTTTGCATCAGGAAAAACATGATCATAAGATAAACCATTCAACATGTTATTTACAAAACCTTCTTCCTGAATGATTGGATTTCAAAACACCTATAAAGGAAGAACTAGCAATTGCATTTGATACTCGGTATTCCAGTATAATGTATGTTAAACACAAGAAAGAGCTCATTAATGGCTTCTTGAGCTCTCAATGATCCCTGATGGGAACTTCCAAGTATTGCTAAGACAAAAGATGAAAATGCATCCCAATCCTTCATTATGTGCCTCATTACCACAGCAGTATCTATCAAACCTTCTCTGCCAAATGTCAATGTATTCTGGATTTTCATCAAAGATACTACCATGTATAGCTCCTTCTTGGATACCAGAACTTTGGCCAATATAGTGGGATTATAGGAAAAACCTTGAGAATGAAACACAGCAGTATTATTTGTATATTGATGATAAGATCCAGCACTGTGACATGTTGAGTCAGATATTCCACAGAATCCATAGAAGACAGCTGTGAAATATTGGCTATGGATTTGAACAATTCCCCAATTTCGTAGCGCAGCCAGTGCAACATAGGAATTATGCGCTACGAAATCACCTAACATGTAGCGCTGCGAAACTGCTAAAAAAAATCATGGGCTTATTTGCAGACATTTGGCTTTGAGATTTTGTCAGTGATAACAGTGGCTCCACTTGGGATAGTGTGCCCTTGTGGTACACTAAGAACCTGCAGTTCCAGTGCCTTATAAAGTTTATTTGACAAACATCCTCTTTCAGCTTCTTGGGCCTTCACCTCGGGATTTAGCTGGATGATCACTGTAGGAGAAAGAAAACTACATCTACTAAAAAAAAATGCTCAGTCAACCTTGAGCTTATTTTCATTCACCTACCTACCTACCCTAACAATTTCAACTTCTTTCTGCTCAATCAATATGAAATTTCCAATGTAGCCAATCCTCTGTTTTATCTGATATTTGAGTTTTTTGACTGCATCGGAGTTTAGAGCCAATATGATAGTATGATGACCGCTTCCACGGAAATTGTCTATGATCCTTGTAGGAAAGCTGAAACACTGGAGAGCAAAACTCTTCCATGTAGTCAGCTATAGGATCCCAGAACACATGATCAGCTTGATTTTTCTTGTAACTTTCCAGCTGTGCAAACTGATCTTCAACAACAGTATACTCATCCTTAATTGTAAAAGAGAAAGTAAGCAACACTCTCTCCTTGTGTTCTATCATAAAAACCTTTTGAAAAGAATGATCATCATAACACTCTTCATTTTCAGGCCACTGATTCTCAACCACACAAGATGATCCAGATTTAAACAGGAACGCAACAAATTACAGAGATAACCATATACACAAAGATGCAGCGGAAATAATACTTCATTTCATTAATGGAAAATACTCAAATATGCTTACAACAGAAATGGAAATAAACTAGCTAGGGCGATGGTAGCTTATCTCTGAGAAGAGATGTGATGGCTACATGCCTCTGAACTGTCTTACAATGAGGCTCGGAGGCCTATTTATTGTTGAGAAACAATAGAAAACCCTTCACATTCCAAAACCTAACCCCAGAAGATGAAACGCTAAATTGTGGGCCCCGTTTTTGGGTAAGTTGGTACATCAACTTCCCGGGGTCGCGAATTGGTCATACTATCTCCGTTTGATGTGCATGATAGCCCGTTGGAAAGATCTCTCCGAGGACTACGACGGAAAAGACGATTTTTATCAAAAAAACCGCTGCCGGTAGATTTCCCAAAAAACGTCGTTTAGGGCCTCAAAACGGCTCCGGAAGTTCAGGACCCGAAAAACTGCTAAAAATAGTAAGTTGTGCTACAATTAAGGAAACTGAAAATGCTAAGAAAGACAATGGTGGGGGTCCAGGTGGACTTGGCAGGTGGCCACCAATATCCACCTGGATCATTCCTCCCCCCTTAGGAAGCAATGGTCCCCATTGCGTTGAGATCCTCCATGAGATGAGGAAACTTCTGTTGAACTTGTTCCCTGGTGAGCCACTTGCCCTGTTGAAGGAGTTGGCCTGCTTTGACAACTCGATACAATTGGATATTCTGTTGGCGAGTGTTCTTGATCTGTGTGTCCATGATCCGATCAGTTGCAGCTTGTTCCATGCAATCTGGATTTAATTCTGTGGCTTTGAGCTGTTCTGCAATGTCGGATGTGTCTAGCAATGGTGGAAAGTATGGCCGAAGGCAGTCCACATTGAACACTGGGTGCAGGCCAAGGAATGGGGGAATGCTGAGCTCAAATGCATTGTCTCCCATAGCCTTAGTAATGGTGTAAGGACCATATCGGAGTGGTCTCAATTTCCGATAGGCTCCAGTAAGGCGTTCCTTTTGCAAATGCAACCAAACTTTGTCACCCACCTGAAACTTGTGTGGCACCCGATGTTGATCATGTCGCTGCTTGTACTTGGCATTTGATTTCTCAAGAATTTCATGGACCTGCTGGCGAATATGTTGGATGTGCTCAATGAAGCTGGTGGCCTTATCTGTTTCGGACTGGACATGAGCTGAATTCATGTGAGTAGCTGCAAGTGGCATGGCCACATCAATGGGGCATAGTGGCTGGAATCCCAAACCCACCTGAAAAGGGCTATGGCCAGTGGAGCTGTGAAGAGCTCGGTTGTAGCTGTGCTGAACATAGGGGAGGCTCTCGTCCCATGTGCGTGGATGCTTTGAGTTATACATGCGCAGAATGTGCACAATCATCCTATTGACAACCTCTGTCTGGCCATCAGTTTGAGGATGGAAGGCTGTGGACTTCGTGAGTTTGGTGTCCATCATTGACCAGAGACTGGACCAAAATGTGCTGAGAAACCGACTGTCCCGATCTGAGATGATAGACTGTGGGATCCCAAAGTGCACCCACACTCGTTCAAAGAAGAGTTTAGCAGTGGCTTCTGCTGTGATATTCTTCTTGCAGGCCATCATAATGGCCATCTTTGAGAACCTGTCGACGACCACAAAAACACAGTCATTTCCATGCTTAGTGGAAGGAAGGCCTGACATGTAATCCATGGAGATGGATTCCCAAGGTCGACTAGGGGTAGGCAACGGGGTATAGAGGCCTTGCTTCTTAATGGTCGGTTTGGCAATGGCACAGGCAGTACATGATCGGATGTACTTCCCAACATCCTGTCGAAGATTCGGCCAATAGAAATAATTTTGCAGTACTGCCACTGTTTTCTCGACCCCGAAATGCCCAGCAGCCCGACTGTAGTGTGCTTCCCAAATCATCTTGGCACGCTCGCTTGAAGGAACACAAAGGTGACCGAGGTGGCATAATAGGGCATCCTGGAGGTGAAAATCTGCAACCTGCCGACCCTCCAAGAGTGTCTGGTATGTGTGGCCGAATTCTGGGTCGCTTTTGTAGAGAAGTGGCCAATCAGAAGTCTCGTGCCCGCAAGAGTTGAGCACGGTGGTTAGCGCCATGATCGGTGGTCGACTGAGGCAATCTGCAACATTATTGGTGCTGCCCTTTTTATACTTGATATTCAAGTGAAACTGTTGCAGGTATGTAGACCACTTCTGATGGCGATCATTCTGCAATTTCCCTTGGGTCTGTATGAACTGCAGAGGTCGGTGGTCTGTGTGGATGACCGTTTCCTTCCCCAAAATGTAATGCTTCCATTGTCGGCAGGCCTGTACAATGGAATACATCTCTTTATCATAAGTGGGGTACTTCCGGACTGTGTCTGAAAGTGTTTCACTGTGATATGCCACTGGATGTCCATGTTGAGTAAGGACTGCCCCAATAGCATAGTCAGAGGCATCTGTCTCGACCTCAAATGGTTGTTGTAAATCTGGTAACGCGAGCACTGGTGCCGTGCAGAGGCGATCCTTCAACTCCCTGAATGCCTTCTGTTGAGATTCAGACCAAAAGAATTTTGCTTTCGCCCCGCCCTTGGTGACTTGACTCAAGGGCCAAGAAATATGAGAAAATCCCAACACAAACCTGCGGTAGAAGTTGGCAAGACCTAGAAAGCTGCGGAGCTCTGTTAGAGTGGTTGGAGAGGGCCAATCCCGAATGACTTGGACCTTGGCTGGATCGACATGCACCCCCTGTTCATCAATGATGTATCCCAGATACTGAACCTCGGTCATGCCAAAAGTGCATTTCTCCAAATTGGCACATAGCTTGTGTTGCCGCAGTGTTTGGAGAACCTGTCGGATGTGGTGGAGGTGCTCTTCCCAACTCTGGCTGAAGATCAGAATGTCATCCAAGTATACTACTACAAAGGAGTTGGTGAATGGCCGCAAGATGTCATCCATTAGCCTCATAAAGGTTGCAGGAGCATTCGTCAATCCGAAAGGCATGACCAACCATTCGAAGAGGCCCTCCTTGGATTTGAAGGCAGTCTTCCACACATCTGAGGGTTTGATTGGTACCTGGTGATATCCTGACTTCAGATCGATCTTGCTGAAATATTTCGCCCCCTTTAGTTGGTCTAGGAGGTCATCAATCCGTGGGATCGGGTACCTATTACGGACAGTGATCTTGTTCAGCGCCCGATAGTCAATACAGAGTCTCCACGTCCCATCCTTCTTCTGTACCAACACGATCGGGCTCCCACAAGGCGATGAACTCGGACGGATGTGACCTTTCTGCAGGAGCTCCTGAATCTGCCTCTTGATTTCATCGTTCTCCAGAACGGAGCGCCGATAAATTGGTCCATTGGGTAGCGGCGCACCTGGGGTCAGATCGATGGAGTGCTTGACTTGACAGTGCAGAGGAACCCCTGCCGGGGAGGTGAAGATGTCCTCGTACTCCTCCACAATCTTGTCCATCTGTAGTTGTCGTGCAGAGGGGCCCCGTTTGGAGGCCGCGGCCACTGTCTTCTTCTTTCCTTGAGGGCGTATCATCAGGAAAACAAATTTCCTGGTTTTGGAAATGATCTTACTGCATTGTTTTGCAGTAATCAAAGAGAGGGCGGCAGGTGGTGCTACCTCTGGTATCCTGAACAACTTATTTCCCAATGTAATAATAACAGCACGGGGCCTTGATTCATACACAGCATGTCGCTTCCACAAGTATGGTTGTCCTAGTAATACATCACAAACTTCAAGGGGAGCAATGTCACACAATACCTCATCCGTGAAGGGCTTGATGTTGTATGGAAGGCGACACTGCTGGCTCACGCGAAGATCTCGTCCTTGGTGAAGCCACCCAATGGTGTATGGTTGTGGATGTGCTGTGGTCGGTAAGCCCAACCGCTTCACGACCTCTGCCGAAATGAGGTTCTTTTGACTCCCGCTATCAACAATGAACTGTATCGGGGAGCCCTTTACCCACATCTGGGAGTGGAAGAGACGCTCCTCCTCCTCTGGATCTTCGGGTTCATTTTTCTGGATCTTTGCGGTAGCAACAGTGGCGCTGGGATCCGCATCAATGATCTGCTTCCCTTTTTCATACCCCTTATCGGGTTCTGACTCAGAGTCGGAACATGCATCTGATTCTGAAACCTTTAGCTCAGCTACCAGTGACTGCTTGGCCCGACACTCACTTGTGTTGTGAGTGGAGCTCTTATGGAACTTATGGAACTCGCACCATTTTCCAGTGTCCTTTCTCGGCTTCGCGGCGCTAATCTTTGCTTGCAGCTTCGGCTGGTTGTCTTGGGCTGTCCCGCCTTGGCTTTGTCCTTTGTTCTGTGGTTTAGGGGCACCTTTCCCCTGCTTTGGATTCGCAGATCCAAAGTCTCGCTTCTTTTGTTTAAACTTCTGCTCGACCTTGACGGCATACCGGTATGCTGCGCTGAGCGAGGGGATGTTTAGGAATTGTATTTCTTCCTGGATGTACTTGTGCAGGCAGCCACGGTATTTGAGTATCAAATGTTGCTCCGAATCCTTGATACCCAACTTTGTGCGAAGGGTATGGAAAAGATTGGTGAACTCCGGCACGTCTTGGTCCCTTCCCTGCCGCAGCGTGGTCCACTTTATGTATTCATCCTCATAGCTCCCGACAGGGTAGTACTGCTCCTTGATGGCATCCCGGAACGAATCCCAGGTGGGTGCGGCTGAAAATAGTGAGCCAGTACTTTCATCCTTCTGCTCGCAGTAGGTTTCCCACCAGTCCTTGACGTGGGGGGCTGCTTTGAGGAGAGCAAAAACAATCTTTTCCCGACTCGAAAATTCATGAACAGAAAAATAACCCTCTAGCAGATTTAACCATTTATCTACGGCATCTGCGTCTATCTGACCTTCGAATATGGGGATTTCAAAATTAACTTGTACCTTAAAGGGTGTGGCGTTTCCAGAGTAGCTGCTGGAAGCCGATGCGTTGCTTCTCGGTAGCCGATGAAGGATCTGGGCAAAACTGTCCATCATCGCGTTCCGTTGTCGCTCGAGGGCTTCTTCGAGCAAGATTTTGATGGGATCTCCTGCCCCCTCATCTTTCTTCTCGTCCGCCATGGGAGGCCGTCGGGATTTGCGAGGCTGGTCTTGCAAAGGTTCAACCAGTTCAAGCCCTAACTCCTTATATCCCGACCTTGTTGGGGACATGCAAAGAAAAACAGAGAAAAAGCAGACCGCTCTGATACCACTGATCCGGATTTAAACAGGAACGCAACAAATTACAGAGATAACCATATACACAAAGATGCAGCGGAAATAATACTTCATTTCATTAATGGAAAATACTCAAATATGCTTACAACAGAAATGGAAATAAACTAGCTAGGGCGATGGTAGCTTATCTCTGAGAAGAGATGTGATGGCTACATGCCTCTGAACTGTCTTACAATGAGGCTCGGAGGCCTATTTATTGTTGAGAAACAATAGAAAACCCTTCACATTCCAAAACCTAACCCTAGAAGATGAAACGCCAAATTGTGGGCCCCGTTTTTGGGTAAGTTGGTACATCAACTTCCCGGGGTCGCGAATTGGTCATACTATCTCCGTTTGACATGCATGATAGCCCGTTGGAAAGATCTCTCCAAGGACTACGACGGAAAAGACGATTTTTATCAAAAAAATCGTTGCCTGGTAGATTTCCCAAAAAACGTCGTTTAGGGCCTCAAAACGGCTCCAGAAGTTCAGGACCCGAAAAACTGCTAAAAATAGTAAGTTGTGCTACAATTAAGGAAACTAAAAATGCTGAGAAAGACAATGGTGGGGGTCCAGGTGGACTTGGCAGGTGGCCACCAATATCCACCTGGATCACAAGACCCCTTTGATGTGCTATCCAATTTGCTATTTGACAAGCTATCCAACTGCTTTTCTGAATCATTCCAACAAACAATGGAATTTTCCTCATTATTATCATCATGTATTGCTGTAAGCTGCTGAGAAGTTTGACATAAAAAACCAACCTTTTCCTCTGCCTGAGGGTCATAAAAGCTATCTCCCACTTCTTCTTGCTGTGTGTAATCATTTTCATACTCTTTATGACCAAAAGACTGGGAAATCTGTTGCGCCTCTTCATTCATATCAAAGGATGACACATGGTTTTCACAAGTAAACCCCTGCTGCTCCTCATGTTGCGTTTCATGGGATGTTATATTTCCTCCTTGGTGCTGGAATGCATTGTTATGAAGAGCCTCTAAAATTTCTTCATCCGTGAATTCATCATCATCATAACCATCCTCTAAATACTTAATAAGACTTAAAGAATGTCTACAACAATCTTTGAGCAGCAATAAGGATGGATAACCTTCTTTATACATTTCACAGAATTCATTATGAAAACTAGCAAGCGAATATATTGAACCATTTTCTAGACTTTTGTACCAAGACCATGCTTTTCCTTCTAAAGTGGTCATAAACATTTTCATGAGACAATCTTCAGGGAAATGAACCTTAAGACTGCGTACATGCATATGGAATTTAACCAGATGAAGAGCAGCATTGTCCTTCTTTTCATCTTTAAATATTGGAAGATCATCTAACCAATCAACCTCTGGCATAGGATTTGGAAAACCAGGGATATGAGACCGATCCATAGGAGCATACCTGGCATTCATTCTTGCAATAGAATCCATCTTGAAACTTCATCAAGCTACTGATCTTCTAGCAGTGGAGTCACCTTCCAATTCCTTATTTGATGTGTGGAGTCGCCAAGTTAGTTTTGCAGCCTCAAAAAGATGTATGAGCTCCTGCTACCTTCAGAAGTTCAGCCTCTTGATTTCGGGAATGAATAATCTTCAGACTCCCGGCAGACGCAATAAAATGTTATCACAAAATCACGACCTGAAGGCTACCAAACAGTGAGATTATGTGTAACTATTTCAAACCAGGCTTTAGACTAAAGCTTAGCCTCTTTAGTCAGAGAGGGCTCTCTCACAGCTTGTGAATAGGAATTAATAACAAGGAAAGATGGCTAACTCTTTAAACATCGCATAAACAAAAATAAACTGGTTGGACATTATCAAGTCAACTCCCATTGGGCTTATGGAGTCTCACACTTCTTCAGCAAACTAAAACACTATCCTTTCATAAAAGTCAGGGCACTTTACATCAACTTGTTCAAACATTTTTCACATAAACACAGCGTGCAAAGCATACTGGAAGTCAGAGCATGTAACATGAATTCTGAGTGATTATGCTATTACAAAACTGTAAGAAAACATTAAAAGAATAGACCATCATCACACATTTGAACAATGAGACATATTGTGAATCCTGAGAAGAAACAACAATTGTTTGTACTACTGAAATCTGCTTCTTACATAAACCAAAATGGGCCTGTTCTTTATCAAAATCTCCAACCCCTATTACATCCAAGTCTAATCCATTTATAGGAATACATTCTTAACTCTCTAGAGCTAGCTCGAAGGCTGCTATTAACTATCACATCTACTGATTAACTAATTCATTAATTACATAAGTGCTGAACTGTAAATTACAAAAGATCCTAATTAATTCAAACTCAGATCTGTCCATCCTCGTAGCATGATGACTTTCTGATCCTTGACACCTGTATCCATTCTGTTTTGGCCGAAATATATTGGAGAAGAATCCACTGAATGAACTAGCTTTGGATACTGGCTGCGTACATGGCTCATTTATTAATTAAGATAGGTGTCCCCTGTTTCCACGGTCCTTGTCTCCTACCATCCTTCAATACTTAAAGAGCATGCTCCCAACTCTTTAATTCTTCAATTACAACGCATATCACCATATTCCCAATGAGCTGGAAGCCTTTGAAGTAAACAGGTGTACAAACCAAATCACCGAAGACTATAACCAGAACCCTAACAATTCAGTCATAAAGTGCCTTTAAGAAAGCTTTAGCTAAAAACAAAATATTTCACCTTTTCTCCAAAATGCACACCTGTCATTCTCTGAATAGCTAGGATAGCCTCATGTGATCTCCCTTATGTTCCCTAAGCATTTCCTTCGACAATTTTCTGATCTTATCATTAAGCCGTTTGTCTTCATCATAAAACAACACCTGCAGCAGTTTCGTAGCGCGCTACGAAACTGCTGTTTTTTCCTGAAAATAGGTCTTGGGACAGAGATCATAAATTCTTACAGAAAACCTATTTGGAAAAACTGAAGGAGGCTTTTGTAAAACAATCCATGCTGAACCAAAACCTCCTTTGGTTTTTTGAAACACTACACCAGCTGCCCAGAATCAATCCTTGAAGACGATGTATAAAAGAGGAAATTAAAAACTGCATCTACAGCAGTTTCGTAGTGCACCGTTTAGTCACTCGTTTCTCCCAGCTCATAATCAATTTGAAAAAACTGAAAGAGGTTTTTCTAGTTCAGTATGCCATGAATAAAACCCTCTTTCAATTTTCGAAAATATTCTTTCAACTGCGCTAAATACCTTCTGGAAGTTGACTGCTTAAAACAGAGAAATATACCTGTAACAAACATCACCTACAGCAATTTTGACATCCCGTCCTTCCAGCCACCACACAGGCATCCATAAAATGATGAAGGTGTCTCTAAAAAATGAATTTTAAAGAATTGATAGGAACATCCTGTACCATATCCTCAATAAATGTTGCTTTCATTCCAAGTCCTCTAGAATTGCTGGAAGTGAATCATTATCCATAATATCCTGAATGCTCTGTTCTGCTTCTTTGAAATGCTTCTCCTTTTAAGAGGTCAATCCAGTTTCTTGAGCGTGGCCATGGAACACCAAAAAACTTCCAACCATCCATTCACCAATTTATCTCAAATACTTTAGAACATAGTCATTGCCTGGCTGTTTGGGTTGTTTGCATCAGGAAAAACATGATCATAAGATAAACCATTCAACATGTTATTTACAAAACCTTCTTCTTGAATGATTGGATTTCAAAACACCTATAAAGGAAGAACTAGCAATTGCATTTGATACTCGGTATTCCAGTATAATGTATGTTAAACACAAGAAAGAGCTCATTAATGGCTTCTTGAGCTCTCAATGATCCCTGATGGGAACTTCCAAGTATTGCTAAGACAAAAGATGAAAATGCATCCCAATCCTTCATTATGTGCCTCATTACCACAGCAGTATCTATCAAACCTTCTCTGCCAAATGTCAATGTATTCTGGATTTTCATCAAAGATACTACCATGTATAGCTCCTTCTTGGATACCAGAACTTTGGCCAATATAGTGGGATTATAGGAAAAACCTTGAGAATGAAACACAGCAGTATTATTTGTATATTGATGATAAGATCCAGCACTGTGACATGTTGAGTCAGATATTCCACAGAATCCATAGAAGACAGCTGTGAAATATTGGCTATGGATTTGAACAATTCCCCAATTTCATAGCGCAGCCAATGCAACATAGGAATTATGCGCTACGAAATCACCTAACATGTAGCGCTGCGAAACTGCTAAAAAAAATCATGGGCTTATTTGCAGACATTTGGCTTTGAGATTTTGTCAGTGATAACAGGCCCAACCGCTTCATGAGCTCTGCTGAAACGAGGTTCTTTTGGCTGCCACTATCGAAAATGAATTGCAGCGGCGAACCCTTCACCCACATCTGTGAGTGGAAAAGACGTTCCCCCTCCTCTGGCTCTTCGGGCTCATTCTTCTAGATGTTGGCAGTGGCAACAGTGGCACTAGGATCCGCATCAATGATTTGCTTCCCTTTGCCATCCCCCTTGTCGGGTTCCAGCTCTGAGTCAGAACATGCATCTGATTCGGAATCCTTCAACTCGGCCACCAGCGACTGCTTGGTCCGACACTCACTTGTGTTATGAGTGGGACTCTTGTGGAACCAACACCACTTTCCTGTGTCCTTCTTCAGCTTCGTGGTGTTTTTCTTTTCTTGCAACTTAGAGGGGTTGTCTTGGGTCACCCCGCCTTGGCTTTGTCCTTTGGGCTTCGGATTTGCAGATCCAAAGTCTCGCTTCTTCTGTTTGAACTTTTGCTCAATTTTGACAGCATATCGGTATGCTGTGCCAAGTGAGGAGATGTTCAAGAACTCCATCTCTTCCTAGATGTATCTGTGTAGGCAGCCGCGGTATTTGAGTACCAGATGCAGCTCAGAATCTTTGATACCCAACTGTGTGTGAAGGGTATGAAAATTATTTGTGAAATCTAGTACATCTTAGTCTCGTCCCTACTGCAGTGTGGTCCATTTGATGTATTTGTCCTCATAGCTTTTGACAGGGTAGTACTGCTCCTTGATGGCATCCCAGAAGTCATTCCAAGTGGGGACGGCTGAAAACAGTGAGCCTGTACTTTCATCCTTCTGCTCGCAGTATGTTTCCCACGAGTCCTTGACGTGGGGGGCTGCTTTGAGAAGAGCGAAAACAATCTTTTCCCGACTTGAAAATTCATGAACAGAAAAATACCCATCTAGCAGATTTAACCATTTATCTACGGCATCTACATCTATTTGACCCTCGAAGATGGGGATTTCAAAATTAACTTGTACCTTAAACGGTGTGGCATTTCCAGAGTAGCTGGTGGAAGTCGATGCGTCACCTCTAGGTAGCCGCTGAAGGATCTGTACAAAGCTATCCATCATCGTGCTCCTTTGCCGCTCGAGAGCTTCTTCGAGCAAGATTCTGATAGGATCTCCTGCCCCCTCGTCTTTCTTCTCATCCGCCATGGGAGGTCGTCGAGATTTGCGAGGCTGGTCTTGCAAAGGTTCGACCAATTCAAGCCCTAACTCCTTATATCCCGACCTCGTTGGGGACATGCAAAGAAAAACAGAGAAAAAGCAGACCGCTCTGATACCACTGATCCGGATTTAAGTAGGAACGCAATAAATTACAGAGATAACCATAAATACAGAGATGCGATAACCATAAAAACATAGATGCAACGGAAATAATACTTCATTTCATTAATGGAGAATACTGAAATATGCTTACAAATAGAAATAACCCAGCTAAGGCGATGGTAGCTTATCTCTGAGAAGAGATGTGTCGGCTACATGCCTCTGAACTATTTCAAATTGTCTTTAAAATGAGGTTTAAAGGCCTATTTATTATTGAGAAACAATGGAAAACCCTTAACATTCCAAAACCCAACTCTAAAAGATGAAACGCCAAACTATGGGCCCCGTTTGGGTAAATTGGTACATCAACTTCTCGGGGTCGTAACTTTGGCATACGATCTCCGTTTGATGCGCATGATAGCCCGTTGGAAATTTCTCACCGAGGACTATGATGGAAAAGATGATCTTTCATCTAAAAAATTGCACAGGTAGATTTCCAAAAAAACGTCGTTTAGGGCCTCAAAACGGCTCCGGAAGTTTAGGACCCGAAAGACTGCTAAAAATAGTAAACGGCGCTATAATTAAGGAAACTGAAAAACTGAAAGAAACAGTTGTGGGGGTCCAAATGGGATAGGTGGGTGGCCACCAACATCCACCTAGATCATTCCTCCCCCCTTAGGAAGCAATGGTCCCCATTGCGTTGATTTCCCCCTTGAGATGAGGAAGCTTCTGCTGAGCTGGGTGTCCAGTGAGCTGTTCTGCAATCTCTGATGTGTCTAGAAATGGTGGGAAGCATGGTCGGCGATGGTCCACATTGAACAATCGGTGCAAGCGAAGGAATGGAGGAATGTTGTGCTTCAAAGCATTGTTGCCCACAACCTTGTTACTGGTGTAAGGACCATGTCGAAGCGTTCTGAGTTTCTGATGGGTTCTAGTAAGGCGTTCTCTCTGCAGATGTAACCAAACGTTTTCGCCCACCTGAAACTTGTGTGGTACCCCTCTGGGTAAGGAGAAGTTGTTCCTGTGTTCTGTCATGACTGTATCCCTATGTTGCTGCTGCTGCGTGGAGGAACCCTTTGCGGGGGTCATGGATGTAGCAACGATCTTCCCCTTACTTTGGGAGCGAACCAGACAGAAAATAAATTTCCTAGTATGTGAGATGAGCTTGCTGCCTTTCTTAGCAGTGATCAAAGAGGTGGTGGTAGGTGGAGCTACCTCTAGTATCATGTATAATGAATTATCCAAAGAAATAATGACAGCGTGAGGCCTTGACTCATACACAGCATGTCGCCTCCACAAGTATGGCTGGCCTAATAGTACATAAAAAACATCCAGAGGTGTAACATCACACAATACCTCATCTGTGAAGGGCTTGATGCTGTAGGGAAGGCGGCACTATTGGTGAACTTTGAGATTTCATCCTTCGTGAAGCCACCGATACTGTAGAGTTGTGGGTGTGGCGTAGTTGGTAGTCCCAACCGCTTCACGAGCTTTGCTGAAACGAGGTTCTTTTGGCTGCCACTATCGACAATGAATTACAGCGGCGAACCCTTCACCCACATCTGTGAGTGGAAAATACGTTCCCCCTCCTCTGGCTCTTCAGGCTCATTCTTCTGGATCTTGGCAGTGGCAACAGTGGCACTAGGATCCGCATCAATGATTTTCTTCCCTTTGCCATCCCCCTTGTCGGGTTCTGGCTCAGAGTTAGAACATGCATCTGATTCGGAAGCCTTCAACTCGGCCACCAGCGACTGCTTGGTCCGACACTCACTTGTGTTATGAGTGGGAGTCTTGTGGAACTCACACCACTTTCCTGTGTCCTTCTTCGGCTTCATGGTGTTGTTCTTTTCTTGCAACTTAGAGGGGTTGTCTTGGGTCACCCCGCCTTGGCTTTGTCATTTGGGCTTCGGATTTGCAGATCCAAAGTCTCGCTTCTTCTGTTTGAACTTTTGCTCGATTTTGACAGCGTATCGATTTTCTGTGCCGAGTGAGGAGATGTTCAAGAACTCCATCTCTTCCTGGATGTATCTGTGTAGGCAGCCACGGTATTTGAGTACCAGATGCAGATCAGAATCTTTGATACCCAACTGTGTGTGAAGGGTATGAAAAATATTTGTGAACTCTGGTACATCTTGGTCTCGTCCCTGCGGCAGTGTGGTCCATTTGATGTATTTTTCCTCATAGCTTTTGACAGGGTAGTACTGCTCCTTGATGGCATCCCGGAAGTCATTCCAAGTGGGGGTGGCTGAAAACAGTGAGCCTGTACTTTCATCCTTCTGCTTGCAGTATGTTTCCCACCAGTCCTTGACGTGGGGGGCTGCTTTGAGAAGAGCGAAAACAATCTTTTCCCGACTTGAAAATTCATGAACAGAAAAATACCCATCTAGCAAATTTAACCATTTATCTACGGCATCTGCATCTATTTGACCCTCGAAGATGGGGATTTCAAAATTAACTTGTACCTTAAACGGTGTGGCATTTCCAGAGTAGCTGGTGGAAGTCGATGTGTCACCTCTGGGTAGCCGCTGAAGGATCTGCGCAAAGCTATCCATCACCGTGTTCCTTTGCCGCTCGAGGGCTTCTTCGAGCAAGATTCTGATAGGATCTCCTGCCCCCTCGTCTTTCTTCTCATCCGCCATGGGAGGTCATCGAGATTTGCGAGGCTGGTCTTGCAAAGGTTTGACCAATTCAAGCCCTAACTCCTTATATCCCGACCTCGTTGGGGACATGCAAAGAAAAACAGAGAAAAAGCAGACCGCTCTGATACCACTGATCTGGATTTAAGCAGGAATGCAATAGATTACAGAGATAACCATAAATACAAAGATACGATAACCATAAAAACAGAGATGCAACGGAAATAATACTTCATTTCATTAATGGAGAATACTGAAATATGCTTACAAATAGAAATAACCCAGCGAGGGCGATGGTAGCTTATCTCTGAGAAGAGATGTGTTGGCTACATGCCTTTGAATTGTCTTTACAATGAGGCTCGAAGGCCTATTTATTATTGAGAAACAATGGAAAAACCTTAACATTCCAAAACCTAACCCTAGAAGATGAAACACCAAACTATGGGCCCCGTTTGGGTAAATTGGTACATCAACTTCCCGGGGTCGTAACTTTGGCATACGATCTCCGTTTGATGCGCATGATAGCCCGTTGGAAAGATCTCTCTGAGGAATACGACGAAAAAGATGATCTTTTATCTAAAAAATCACGCAGGTAGATTTCCCAAAAAACGTCGTTTAGGGCCTCGAAATGGCTCCGGAAGTTTAGGACCCGAAAGAATGCTGAAAATAGTAAACTGCGCTAAAATTAAGGAAAATGAAAAATTGAAAGAGACAGTTGTGGGGGTCCAAATGGGATAGGTGGGTGGCCACCAACATCCACCTGGATCATTTCTCCCCCCCTAAGGAAGCAATGGTCCCCATTGCGTTGAGTTCCTCCTTGAGATGAGGAAGCTTCTGCTGAGCTGGGTCTCCAGTGAGCTATTCTGCAATCTATGATGTGTCTAGAAATGGTGGGAAGCATGGTCGACGATGGTCCACATTGAACAATCGGTGCAAGCGAAGGAATGGAGGAATGTTGTGCTTCAAAGCATTGTTGCCCACAGCCTTGTTACTGGTGTAAGGACCATGTCGAAGCGGTCTGAGTTTTTGATGGGTTCTAGTAAGGCATTCTCTCTGCAGATGTAACCAAACTTTTTCGCCCACCTGAAACTTGTGTGGTACCCCTCTGGGTAAGGAGAAGTTGTTCCTGTGTTCTGTCATGACTGTATCCCTATGTTGTTGATGCTGCGTGGAGGAACCCTTTGCGGGGGTCATGGATGTAGCAATGATCTTCTCCTTACTTTGGGAGCGAACCAAACATAAAATAAATTTCCTAGTCTGTGAGATGAGCTTGCTGCCTTTCTTAGCAGTGATCAAAGAGGTGGTGGTAGGTGGAGCTACCTCTGGTATCCTGTATAATGAATTATCTAAAGAAATAATGACAGTGCGAGGCCTTGACTCATACACAGCATGTCACCTCCACAAGTATGGCTGGCCTAATAGTACATCACAAACATCCAGAGGTGTAACATTACACAATACCTCATCTGTGAAGGGCTTGATGCTATAGGGAAGGTGGCACTGCTGGTGAACTTTGAGATCTCATCCTTCGTGAAGCCACCCGATACTGTACGGTTGTGGGTGTGGCATAGTTGGTAGGCCCAACCGCTTCACGAGCTCTGCTGAAACGAGGTTCTTTTGGCTGCCACTATCGACAATGAATTGCAGCGGCGAACCCTTCACCCACATATGTGAGTAGAAAAGACGTTCCCCCTCCTCTGGCTCTTCGGGCTCATTCTTCTGGATCTTGGCAGTGGCAACAGTGGCACTAGGATCTGCATCAATGATTTTCTTCCCTTTTCCATCCCCCTTGTCATGTTCCGGCTCAGAGTCAGAACATGCATCTGATTCGGAAGCCTTCAACTCGGCCACCAGCGACTGCTTGGTTCGACACTCACTTTTGTTATGAGTGGGACTCTTGTGGAACTCACACCACTTTCCTGTGTCCTTCTTCGGCTTCGTGGTGTTGTTCTTTTCTTGCAACTTAGAGGGGTTGTCTTGGGTCACACCGCCTTGGCTTTGTCCTTTGGGCTTCGGATTTGCAGATCCAAAGTCTCGCTTCTTCTGTTTGAACTTTTGCTCGATTTTGACAACATATCGGTATGTTGTGTCGAGTGAGGAGATGTTCAAGGACTCCATCTCTTCCTGGATTTATCTATGTAGGAAGCCGCGGTATTTGAGTACCAGATGCAGCTCAGAATCTTTGATATGCAACTATGTGTGAAGGGTATGAAAAATATTTGTGAACTCTGGTACATCTTGGTCTCATCCCTGCCGCAGTGTGGTCCATTTGATGTATTTGTCCTCTTAGCTTTTGACAGGGTAGTATTTCTCCTTGATGGCATCCCAGAAGTCATTCCAAGTGGGGGCGGCTGAAAACAGTGAGCCTATACTTTAATCCTTTTGCTCGCAGTATGTTTCCCACCAGTCCTTGACGTGGGGGGCTGCTTTGAGAAGAGCGAAAACAATCTTTTCCCGACTTGAAAATTCATGAACAAAAAAATACCCATCTAGCAGATTTAACCATTTATCTACGGCATCTGCATCTATTTGACCCTCAAAGATGGGGATTTCAAAATTAACTTGTACCTTAAACGGCGTGGCGTTTCCAGAGTAGCTGGTGGAAGCTGATGCGTCACCTCTGGGTAGCTGCTGAAGGATCTGCGCAAAGCTATCCATCATCATGTTCCTTTGCCGCTCGAGGGCTTCTTCGAGCAAGATTTTGATAGGATCTCCTACCCCCTTGTCTTTCTTCTCATCCGCCATGGGAGGTCGTCGAGATTTGCGAGGCTGGTCTTGAAAAGGTTCGACCAATTCAAGCCCTAACTCCTTATATCCCGACCTCGTTGGGGACATGCAAAGAAAAACAGAGAAAAAGTAGGCCGCTCTGATACCACTGATTCAGATTTACGCAGGAACACAATAGATTATAGAGATAACCATAAATATAGAGATGCAATAACCATAAAAATAGAGATGCAACGGAAATAATATATCATTTCATTAACTGAGAATACTGAAATATGCTTACAAATAGAAATACCCCAGCTAGGGCGATGGTAGCTTATCTCTGAGAAGAGATGTGTCGGCTACATGCCTCTGAACTGTTTCGAACTGTTTTTACAATGAGGCTCGAAGGTCTATTTCTTATTGAGAAACAATGGAAAACCCTTAACATTCCAAAACCTAACCCTAGAAGATGAAACGCCAAACTATGGGCCCCGTTTGGGTAAATTGGTACATCAACTTCCCCGGGTCGTAACTTTTGGCATACGATCTCCATTTGACGCGCATGATAGCTCGTTGGAAAGATCTCTCCGAGGACTACGACGAAGAAGAATACTTTTTATCTAAAGAATCGTGCAGGTAGATTTCCCAAAAAACGTCGTTTAGGGCCTCAAAACGGCTCCAGAAGTTTAGGACCCGAAAGACTGCTAAAAATAGTAAACTGCGCTATAATTAAGGAAACTGAAAAAATGAAAGAGACAGTTGTGGGGGTCCAAATGGGATAGGTGGGTGGCCACCAACATCCACCTGGATCAATGTGGGATCTCATGGAACAAATCCAACAAAGCCAAAGTAGGGCTTCCATAGGCCAACCACCTGAACCCTTAACTAGTGATTCCACCTCACGGTCTTACATCACTAGACATCACCAGATTGATCTCTGCTCAAGCTGTCTGGAGCTCTAGAGAGTTTGTTCCAACCAGGGTTTCCAGATCTAGTAACGCAACCCATAGTTGTCATCGGGCTTCAAGAGCGTTTGTCCAACCAGGGCTTCCAAGACTAGTAATTCAACCCACCAAGGGCTTTCAGAGAATTTGTCCAACCAAGGCTTCAAGGACTAGTAACTCAACCTAATTTTTTATAGGGCTTCTAGAGCATTTTTCCAACCAAGCTTTCCAGGACTAATAACTCAACCTAAGTTTTTACAGGGCTTCTAGAGCGTTTGTCCAAACAACGCTTCCAGGAACTAGTAACTCAACCCACAACCAAAGGAACATGAGAACCAACAAGAGAAAAAAAGGAAATAAACCCACAACACCATGGCTATCCAGGAAATGGCAAGGCTAAGCAATCCACCTACAAATTTAGGCATTCCTCCATGCCAATGAGAGATCATAACCAAGAAACCACATGCATATGTCATGCATGCCAAAAATAATAAGGAAATCATACAAGCAACTCTGTATCTGCAAGAAAAACCCATTGTAGTTGTTTATCCCGATGTCCTCTTACGCTTTCCTGCTCTTCCTTTTCCTTCTTTCTCCAAAACTCCAAGTATGCCACACTCCTCCAAGAGTGCTCCAAGAAAACTCTAAGTTTCCAAGAGTATGAAAGAGAGAGAATAGGAGAGAGCTCCAAAAATGAACCAAAAAAGTTTGTCAACTGATCCTTAGAAGCCTTTTCATTAATGAGGCCTCTATTTTCTTCAATTTTCCATTATTTTCCTTTAATTTCCTCCTCACATGCAACATGTGTCCTTTCACCTTCCTTTTCTCCTACTTTCCATTATTTTCATAAATAAAATGACAATTAATGTCTCATGTCTTTCCAAATCCTTTTCCATTGTCTTTGCCAATTTCCTTAGCCATTAATAAACCGAAGTGACACCCCACTTGGATGTTTTTCCCACCATTCAGCTTGGAATATATGTCCCATGACCTTGGTCTTATATATTTTTACATGGATTTCTGACTAGGGATGTTACATGCATCGAATTTTCTCGAAAAGTATAAGGACTATTGCATAGATCATGATCTTAACGAGTAAAATTTTAAAATGAGTAAAAAATAAGATGGATCTCTTGAGGATTACGTAGAAATATTTACCTATAATGTCAAAAGATCTAAGAAACATAGTTTAAGTGTTGATACTTTAAAAGCTCATTTATAGAGAGGCATTAGAGATGGGAGGATAGATATTTTGAATCTAATGGGAAAAGGAGAAAATTTACAATTATTTGTGAATTATGCAAACATATTTCAGTAGGAAGATCCAAATATGGTAAGGGACCCAGAGATACCAACATATCTAGGGTAACTAAATCAACAACTAGTGGAGTATGTAGAGTTGAATTGGGTAACTTATTTGAAAATTTTAAAACTAATGTTCTTGGTACTCTTAGTGTGCAATTAGATACATTAAAAATCCATAGTACACAAAAAGTTAAAAATATAGCCTTGTCAATCATTTGTCCAAGATGTAGAAAAAACATCCTTTGCTTGAATACCCTTTTGATAACATTGAAATATGTGTTATATGTGTAGAAAATATGCAACAAATGATTTCCAATCCTTACCATAACTAAAGGCAGTATCAAAGGGACAATAGAGGAAATGAGACTGTGGAGAAGCTTTGCTATGTCACACCAAGAAGCCCATGGAAATCACAAAAACCAAGTATTATCCAAGATCCTACTTAGAAATATAATCTATATTAGAAATATACGCAACAAAGGTTGAATACCCCTTTACCTTGGCAACCATGGCCACCACAAAACAAAAACCAACCTTGGAAACAAGGATGGTGAGGGAATTATTATGGAGGTATGCCAAATTTTCCTCAATATCGACAACATATCCCCAAAATATTTAATATCCACCATATCATCCTCAATATCATCCACATCCTTAGAAATATTAACCAAATCAACTTCCTTTGCAAACACAAAACCAACACCCACAATAATTACATTTTCCTTCTAAATAAACTCCTCACATACCTAATCAACTATTCACACAAGCCATTTAGAATCCAAATAATTCAAATAATAAAGTAGCTCAACCCACTTATAATAGTGAGTTACATAAATTTCAAACTTACATGATTACACCCTATAGATCTAAATGGCATTCATCTTATATCAAGAAGGGTACTTAATAATTAATCCCTTATTATCATTGAAGAGAAAAATGAGGAAGAAATTCCCAATAAAATAATAGATGATCCAACAATAAAACATACTTCCTTTATCCCTACAGTAAATCAGTTCTCTACATCTAATGATCTGAATGTGGAATATTAGATTTCTATGCTAAGATCCTCATCAGAATACAAAATTGTGCTTGAGGTTTGTACTTCAAAAGAACAAGTAAAAACATGAGTCTTTATGTGTGTGTGTGTGTGTGTTTTTTTAATTTAATTTCATGAAAAAATTTAAACATGAAATCAAAACATTGAATAGAAGCATGCATGAATCAGTAATACACCAACCATTGTTAAAGGAGTTCACCCCTCTTGGGCTAAATCTCCTTGGATTAGCTCTAATGACATGACCCCTTCTCATTATGCTCAATGTTTAGAAAAAGAAGAGTACAAAAAGTGTTGAAATAGAATGGTTAGTTTCTTCTTCAAAGAAACAACTTCTGCAAGAGTTATCACACCATACACATGTTAAACTACAATCAAACATGTAAATTTTTAGAAAAAAAGGCATCTTGCATCAAGACCTCATACTCCAAATTCAAAGAGCAACAACAGTACCACAATCCACTTGAAGTACCTAAACAATTCTCTTCTCCAAAACACATATAGAGAAAAGAGGAATAAAAGTTACGACACTAATGTAATAGCTGTTGTAGAAAGCACATGGAGGCTAGAAAACCCCTGCAAGGTCATCTCCATCTTCAAACTCCTCCATAAACGGAATCAACACTTTGGTTGACCATGGCACCCATAAACTTCAATCTGTAAAAATCCTATCTATAGGTGCTCCTTTGGTTATGAGACATGCTCCAATGAGTCCAGAATGTCCAAAAATGGCTACCTAGCTTCTTTTTGCACCCAATTTGGTCGAAAACTAGAGAAATTATGACCTCTCATAGTTTCTGTACAAATTGCAAAAATTCGACATCATCCTACAATTTTGCCTGCCAAGCACTCTACCTGAGCGACATTTTCGTTGAAAATTGGGCGGATTTGTAGGACCATTAATTTTTCTGTTGAGGCCTAAAAACCAAAAGATCAGTCATATGTGAGGCCATGTGCCCAAGGACTAGGACAGTTAATTTTTCTGCCAAGGACTAAAAACCAAAAGATCGGTAATATGGGGGCCATGTGCCCAGGGGCTAGCCTCTGGAGCTGGCCCCCTCCCTCCAACGATTACATAAAATGTTAGCGGTTTGTGCAGGAGTGTTCACATGTAGATCTGGTGACAGTGACTGCTAGTGGTCTTCGTTGGTGGAGTGCTTGGCGGTTACTTTTAGCGGTTAGCAATGGTAGTTATGGTGTTCACATGGGGGGTGGTTAAGTCTACCCGCCCCCCATACTATGCGAAAATAAACATTAAAAAAAACCTGCCTCCCTTACCTGTTAAGTAACAACCTGTGGGTGCATTGGTAAGTCATTGCATTGTTGAATGGGAGGTCACAGGGTTGAGCCTAGCTTTCGCCCTATCTGCCATAACAATTTTAATATGTCATTACGAGGACACGTGGCAACCAGGCTTAGCCACATGTCACCTGCTCATTGTTCTGAACAAAAACACGTGGAACAATAAAATGAATCCATTGAAACAAAATATTATGAGAAAATTCTAGGAATATTCCCCTTTCCACCTAGGTAGTACGGATGCCTAGTCAACATCCGTGTCAGCCACCTGCAATTTTTTTACGTGTTTGACAAAGTGAACAAATCACGTTTCTGGGAGAATACAATGTCTGTTTCACATGAAACGAGTTGCGTCATAATTAAGGTGACGAGATCTACGTGATCGTTTAGGTTCCAAACCATTCTGACAACTTTGAATTTTTTACAAATTTTGAGCTCCTGGTCATCTAAAGATACTCCTTTTCCAAAAATATTGCATGTTGAGAAACAATTAGATGTAGAAAAACAATTAATACCATCTGATTTTGATATGTTGGATGAATTAAGGAATGTTTGCATTGTATACCTTGTTTAAAATGTAGCAAGGAAGGTCTTTTGGCTTATGCCTTAGCTAGTGAAGACCTTGAGTTGTCCTCAGGAGATAAACTTCAGTTTTGGTGAGTTAATTTCCAGTTTATCAGAATAATCATCATGAGTTCATGTGTAGAGTTGGAGCTTCAATTAAGTGGAAGTTTTCATCATTTTGACTATAGGATTAGTTGGTAGATCGAGTTCAGTTAAAATCAGTTGGCTTTTAATTCTTGATTTAAGGAAGAGTGAGTTAGATCTCCAAAGTTGATTGTAGAGAGCATGAGTTAACAACTCCAGCGATGATTGGAAGGAGAGAGAGTAACACTCTCATTTAACTCGCCCTCAAATCTCGAGTTCTAAATTTGAACTAGCCCAATTTAGCATGGATCGAATCTATAAAAGGACGAATGCACATATTTATTCATTCTTGTATGCACGAGTTTGTGTGTGTGAGAGCCTTGTCGTGAGAGAGTATCTAGGAGGATCTTATACGCAACAATGGATAGAGTGACTTTCTTGTGGAGATTAACTCTACAAAATAGGGAATTCTTGTGCTAGGATTTAGGAGGTTTGTCCTAAATAGGTAAGATTGCACTAGAAAATATGAAGAGATGAACATAGGGAAATCGACCTAGAAAGGTTGCAAGGAAGCAGGAGCAGAGGTCAAGGTTTTGCAAGGTGTTTCTAGCTAGTTTAGTAGTGAGAACAAGTGCTTTTTAAAGTGAAACAATTTTCCTTGCATTTGATCTAATTGCTCAAAACTCTATTGGTAAAATTCTACAACAAGAAGTGGGTTTCCCATTTTTTTTTTGTGTCTTTTGTGTGATTGTGTTCTTTATCTTTGCTTTTTATTCCAATGCTTATCTATTGTTGAGAAATTTTGTGTCTTGGTGAAAAAAAATTAGTTTCAGATTATTCATCATAACAGTGAATTTTCATGGAAAATTAGCATGGTATCAGAGTAGGGATCAACATAAATACTAGCACATAGAGATCAATTTGTGAAGAAAAAAGATCGATTTGTGAAGAACATAGACTAGTTTGTGAGTTTTTTGAAGAGCAGAGCATAGCAATTCCTTAGATAGCAGTATGGAATTCCTAGGACTAAGGTCAGATCATATTTTAGAGGGAGCCTCAAATTTATGTGCATGGAAGGAGTGAATCACAATAGTGTTGGAAGATAATGGGGTGGGGGAGTTTATCAAGAAAGTGATAACGCCACCTCAAGTTACTCAATAATTGGCCCAACATACTAAGAATGACACCAAGGTGAAGAGGATCATTCTAGAGGGGGTTGAAGACCATATTATTCTTCATATCCATGAGAATAAGACAACACATGAGATGTTTAAAGCCTTCTTAGATATGTATTAGGGTTCCAGTGATGCCAAGAAGCTTGATCTCAAAGAGAAGCTAAGAAGTATTTGGATGAGAAGAGATGAGCCCATCACCACATATCTTTCAAAGTTCACTCAAGTTCGAGATGAGCTAGGTGGTGCGGGTGTGATTGTACTAGAAAGTGACCTTGTGAGCCTTGCATTACTAGGACTTCATAAGTGTTGGTATAATTCCAAGATGTAGTTAGTGACAGAGAGAATTTTACTAGTTGCGAAAGGTTATGGAGTAATTGCATTCAAGAAGAAATCCAGAGAGGTACCAAATATGGTAGATCAAAAAAGATTGAGGACGAGTATAATTTTGCCTTGGTAGGTAAAGCCAAGGGAAAGAAGGGCCAATGAGAGGTCGAGTCTAGTGCGAAGGGCGAGAAGAATAAGAAGTTTCTAAGCAAGATCAAGTGCTTCCAACTGGAAGAAGGAGTCTAGAAAGGATCATGTAGCTTCATTAGCAAAGGAAGATGCGTTTTTGCCTAGTTCTAGAAATATTTCTCATTGATTGCTTGCATGGAAAGATCAATAAAAAACAACATGTTATTTATTGATTCAGGAGCATCCTTCCACATGACTTAGAACAAGAATTAGTTCAAACACCTAAAGGAGAAGGACATGTATTTTTAGATCGAGCAAGAAGATGATGGCATGTATGCAGCTAGATGAGTTGATATTATTAGTTTTTAGAGGGATTCAGGTAATTCTTTTCATTTAAGAGATGTCCTCTATGTTACAGGCCTTAAGAAATGTTGGGTTGTGTTATATTCTTTCCATGACTAGCCTATGTAGTTTACGGTGGGGTTAGAGGGGGGCAGAGCCGCCCCTTCGTTATGCCGACTGTGCAATAGGGGCGTCAAAAGGGGGGTTTGAGGGGGGCGGTTAGCCCCCCTCTACGGGGTCCGGGGCAGTGCCCCAAGGAAATTTTTTTTGAACCCTATATTAGGTTGGGTGGACCTACTTATGGTTTTGTGCATGGTGTTCGCACATGGTTTTGGATGCGATGGTTTTTAGTCCATGGTTTTGGACGTGATGGTTTTCGGTCCATGGTATTGGATGCTTCAGCATGTATAAATATGTATTGTAACATTGAAAGGAACATAATGAAAAATCAAGCTAGTAGTCTCGGTTTTGGGATCCAGTGGAAAATCTCTGTGTATATGTGTTTTATGTGTTATGCTCTCACATTGTTTATTTTTTGTGTTTTAGAATTCGTATGCAGGTAATTTCTGTATGGGGTTAAAACCTACATTTGGTATCAGAGATGTTTTGGCTTCAAGAGGTCGCCTTTGTTCTTGAGGGGTTTCGCTCGGCCCTGTGGTAGACTCTATTCAGTAGGAGATTTGTAGGATCAATTTTGGTGGTGAAAGAAGATGGTGAGCAGTGGAAAGATAGAGATCGAGAAATTTAATGGTCAGAGTTTTGAGTTATGGAAACTCAAGATGGAGGATCTTTTAGTGGATAAATATCAGTGGATTGTGGCAGATCCAGGTACTAAACCAACGGGAGTGCCTGATAAAGAATGGAAGAAGTTGGATCGGAAGGCAAAGAGCACAATGTGATTATGTGTCTCAGATTCAGTATTGCTGAATGTATTATGGGAAGCTATGGAAAAGGTTTTGTGGGACAAGTTAGGGACTTTGTACCAATCTAAGTCTCTAGTGAATAAACTGTTCCTACAGAAAAGATTGTATAACCTGAGGATGAAAGATGGAGACTCAGTGACAGAGAATCTGAATGCATTTAATACTATGGTAAGTTAGTTATTATCTGTTGATATTAAAATTTCATATGAAGATAAGTGCATTAATTTGTTGTGTTCTCTACTAGATTCGTGGGATAGTTTGGTTATTGTGATAGGTAGAAATGAAACTGCCTTGCAGTTTGATGAAATAGTCTCATCCTTATTAATGGAGGAGATGAGACGGAAAAATATGGAGAGACAGAATGGTGATGCCTTGTGTGTACGAGGATGGTCCCAGAATAGAAACAAAAATAAGTCATCGAGTGGGAGATCTAAATCTCCAGGAAAATCTGTAAAGGTGGTTTGCTGAAAATGTAGAAAGGAAGGGCAGTACAAAAGGGACTGTAAATATAAAGCTCCTGAAAAAGGAAAGGGATCTAGTGATGCTCCTTCTGTAGAGGCGAAAACCACTTCAGATGAAGGTGGGTATGTGTACTTGGCTTCTTCAAGTACACATGTAGATCATGAGGCATGGTTGATTGACTCAGGTGTATCCTTTCACTTCACTCCCCATAGAGAGTGGTTCTACGAGTATGAGATATATGATGGTGGTGATGCCTTCTTAGGGGATGATAGGAAGGCTAGAATCATTGGTCGTGGAAAAGTAAAGTTGAATTTGCAAGGTGGAAGGGTTAGAACACTTCTGGGTGTTTTGCATATTCTTGCATTGGCCAGAAATCTGATTTCTCTAAGCAATACTGGATGATGCAGGTGTAAAAACAATGTTTGAGAAGGATGCATGCAAGATGGTTCGGGAAGCACTGGTATTGATGTGTGGAGTTCAAATTGGAACTCTGTACAAGTTGCAAGGTAGCACTGTTGTTTATGGGTGCAACAGTTCTGTGGTTCCTGAAAGTGAAGCAGAAAATCTAGTGGTATCTGGAGAGAAGACCATGTTTTGGCATCAACGGCTTGGAAATATTTGAGTGAAGGGCCTTTGAGTACTTCATGGAAAAGGTATGGTAGAAGGTATGATTAATAGCTCTCTAGATTTTGATTTCTGTTAAAATTGTGTATATGGGAAGCAAAATCGGGTGAGTTTCCCCTCTGGTGGTTGTTGGTACCATCCCTTGACCTCCTTTTTCCTCCTAAAACATATCATTTGTCTACCTCTTTCCATCATACATCTCTTAGATCCCTTGAAAATTGATTAGTTAATAGTACTATAGTTATTAAAATGCATTGAAATTAATTTAGGAGTTTTATGTTAAAGAATTAGGAATTTTTGGTAAAATGACTACAGGAAGTTCCAACATCTTGTAATTGGTTTATTGTTTGACATGTGGCATGACAACTAGGCTAGAGCGAAGGGTAGGGATGAAAAGTAGAATGTCAAAGCATGGACGAATACCTATCCTACAGCAGAACCGACCCTCCTACATGTGCGGTCAACGATGGTCAAAGTATAGCATGTTGGCGACAAAGGCAGCAACAGCATAGCATTCTAAATTGATTTAGTTTTGTTCCTTTTTGAAATCAGTTTAGGATAGAATTATTTTAAAAATCACGACATGATAAAAGCGGCAAAAGCCACATCATGAATGTACATTCGTTTTCGAAATGTAAGGGTTGTAAAAACATATGTAAACACAGTTCCGTGTAGTCAGTAGTTGGTTATCATCGTATCATTTGAAAACAGAGTTTGAACTTAATATCAAGAACACAGTTGCAGCCACGATCGTTTCCTTGTTGCATTGATTTTATAATCGGTTGATCACAGTCCAATATACCTCTGGAACGCGGACGGGCCCTACGTTAAACTGGTATACTGTCATTTCCTTTTTATTCACAACTTAGGGTATTAAATGATATGCATAGAAATCAAGATTGGTTTTCAATTTCAATAGAATGCGTATGGTTTATGTTTATGATAGTGCTTGAACAGTTCATCATGAGATCGTGAATCATATCCTGTAAGGGATTCGATCCTTTGTTGTCTTTTAAAGCAATGTCATGAACTCTGTTATCATTTCAAAGTATGCTTATGATTTCTGTATGTCTTTATCTTGCATGAATATTAGTGAATGCTGAGTATTTGTTGAACAAGGGTTTTATGCATAGTGTCTCTGTAAGGAGATTGAAATCTTGGTTTTAAGTGATACACAGTGTTTTAATTGGTTAAATGAATTGAATGGCAGTGTTGTAATTAAGTAGATTAACTGAGTGACCTAAGTGTTTGGGTGATAGGTAACATACCTCAATCTTCTGTAAAGAAGTCTTGTGACCTACCATCATAACCACTTAGCTAATAATCCTTTATGTCTATGTACTTTAGACGCATGCCTCTAAGTCTACGCATCCTGGTCGATAATAAATATAGCCTAGTCTAGCACCCTAGATAGGACACTACAGTGGTAAGAGGGTGAAACAGATATTAGAGCTTGTGCACAATGATGTGTTTGAACCTGTGAAGGTTCCATCATTGGGTAAGTCTATGTACTATGTATCATTTATAGATGACTTCTCAAGGAATACATGGATATATTTCCTTAAGGATAAATCTTAAGTCATTGACAGGTTTAAAGAATTTAAGGCTCTGGTGGAAAACCAGAGAGAGAAGAAGAAAAAGGTGTTGAGGTCAGATAACGGTGGAGAGTTTTGTAGCAAGGAATTTGAAGAATTTTGTAAGAAGTGTGGTATAGCACGGCAAAAGAATACTCCATACACACCTGATAAAAATGGAGTTGCAGAAAGAATGAACAAGACGTTGATGGAAAGGGCAAGAATCATGCTCAGTGGTGCTAGGTTAGGAAAGGAATTTTGGGCAGAGGCGGTGGAGACAACATGTTACCTGGTCAATAGACCACCTTCATCAATGTTGGAGGATGTTGGTACCATTCCATGACCTTCTTTTTCCTCTTGAAACACATCATTTGTCTACCTTTTTCCTCCATAGATCCCTTATATTCCTTGAAATTGATTAGTTAACAGTATTATAGTTGTTAGTTTGCATTAAAGTTAATTTATGAGTTTTTATGTTAGAAATTAGGAATTTTTAATAAAAAGGTTACAGGAAGTCACAACATCCTGTAAATGGTTCATCATCTGACATGTGGCATGACAGGAAAGCTAAAGCAAGGGATAGGAACGAAAACTTTCGATAGTTTTAACAAGCCGAACAAAACAAGCGCTCGATATTTTTGTGCAATAATCCCTCAGGTGCAAAAAATGTACAAGCATGGAGAAACATCGATCCTACAACAAATCAAACACTCCTGGTTATGGGGTCAATGTTGGTCAAAGCCCCGGCCTTTTGGTGACAAAGGCAGCAACAACCATAGGTTTCCCAAACCGGTTTCGTTTTGTTTCTTTTTGAAATCGGTTTAGAATGGAAATGACCCAAAAATCATTCCATAGTAAAAGCGGAAACAGTTGCATAGTGAATGTACATTCAATCCAAATGAAAGTTGTGTATTAATTGTTTTTAAAAACACAGATATAGTTACAGTTACATGGTTGGTGATCTCTGTATATCATTTTGAGAACAGAGCGTTTGTATGATCTTCAAAACTTAAAACCAGAACTCGATTACAGTCACGGTTTTATTATAACATTGTTCATGCATTAATACCTTAGTTGCTTGAGCGTATTCCAGTGTACCATTGAAACGCGGACGGGCCCTGCGTGGACGGGTATACTGTCATTTTCATTTCATTAGCATCTTTTGAATATTGAATAGCATGCATAGTGATTAAAGTTATGCTTATGATTTCGTTGATTCAATTAGCTATCCTTATGAATGGTGTTTATGGTGATAGCTTAAAGGATTTATCGTTAATATCATTGAACCGTATCTTGTAAGAGATCTGATCCATCGTTATATTTTTAAAGCATCCTCATAGACTCTGTTTGCATGTATTTAAATTTGTAGTATGCTTTTGATCTTTCATGAATGTTGAGTGTTAAATGCTGAGTGTTGACTAGACATAGATTTTATGCACAACATGCTTGTAAGGGGATTAAAATCTCAGTCTAGCAATACACAGTGTCTTTAGGACTGTTAGATGAGTTGAGTGACCTGAGTGTTAAAGTGATAGGGAACATATTTTAACCTTCCGTAAAGAAGTACTGTAACCTACCACAATGAAAACTTAGTTAGGAATCCTTTATGTCTATAGATTTTAGACACATGCCTCGAAGTTTACTTACCCCGGTCGATAATAAATTTAGCCTAATCTAGCACCCTAGGTTTGTCACTACATTTTGGCGCCGTTGCTGGGGAGGCATAGTTAGAGGGTTTCGAAAAAAAAATTAAAATATATAAAAAAAAAAAATTAATAAACAAAAACAAGCAAAAACAAGCAAAAACATAGATTTAGAAGTCATGTTTACTTATGCCTAGATCTAGAGATAATAAAGGTAAATTTATAAAAACCCCCCATCCAAAAACTAACCTACCATCAGGAGCAGACCCTTTAGGAAACATTGAACATACAACACCAGCTGAGGAAGTCACCATACAAGAATTAGAGGATAAACAAAAATCAGGGCAAAGACTCACACTCATTGAGAGGCAAATTCTATTAGCACACAAACCACAGAAGAAACACTTCCCTGGATCCTCTATACAAGGAGAAAGTAGCACAGTGACTCAATAATATTTCTTGAAACATGTGACACTGAACAAGAAACAGAGGAACCTATCAAAATGGCTGAGGAAGGAGATGGATCAGTACTAAATCAAGGTCGAAGAGACGAGGAAGATTCAACCTTTAAATTTCCTATTCAAGAACCACAAGAAGATGATGAAATAAAAATGAAAAACATACCTCAATTTGTGCTACCAAGCTTTTATGGCATGGCTTCAGAAGACCCAGATTCATTCTTGTTTGAGTTTGACATTGTATGTCGAACATATGGTTACACAGATGATGCCCATAGGCTTAGACTCTTCCCAACAACGTTAAAAGCATCAGCATTAAGATGGTTCATCGGGCTTGGTGAACATGCGATAACTGATTGGGATGGCATGAAAAGAATATTTCTAAAGAAATACCAACCTTATTGTAGATCGAAATATTCCAAAGATGATATCCTTAGGATGAACCAACAAGAGGATGAAAATTTAGAGGAATACTTAGAACGGTTTGTTTACAATTTACAAAAATCCAAACACCGAACCATGCCTCTTGATTTGATTCGAACAATATTCTTGAAAGGCATTTGAGAGGAATACTTAGATGATCTTAACTTGATGGGAAAAGGTGATATTTCTACTTTACCTTTTGAAGAAATTGCTGAGTTATGTGAAAAGTATTCAAGGAGCAAAGCCAAAATTGGAAAAAGAACCATATCATCCAAAGCCACAAAATCTGCTTCAGCAAGTGTCACAAGGGCTGAAATAGGGAATCTGTTAGAAGAATTCAAAACAGATCTGTTAAGTGCCTTAGGGACCCAAATTGACTCTCTAAAATCTAAGAAGAGACAAGAAGAGGAAGATCATATGATGGCTATCTTTTGCCCAAAATGCCAGAAGAAACATGCCTTAAAAGACTGCCCATTAGATAACATTCAAGTTTGTGCCTTTTGTACTGAAATTCATTGCTCTAAAGTCAAGGTTTTGCAAAATTGTAATGTGGCAGCTAATGCAGATATGGAAAATGTGTATTACATGGGCGTAAAGAGACCATGGCAGCCAAAACCAGCACCTCAAGGTATGTTCCCAAATCAGAATTTGCAATTTCCTGTACATGATCAGATGTATGCTCAGAATTCATGGAATGTACCCATGCCATGGTAGCACCAAAATTACCCCCAACAACAATGGAGGCCATCTCAACAATACTCTCAATAATATCATTCATATCCTCAATCATACCAACCATAGTCGCAGCCATATCAACAATATCATCAGCCATACTCGCCATATCCTCAATCATATCAACAATTTCCTCAGCAGCAAGTTGTTTACCCACATCAACCTCAACCCACTCAACAAGCATTGAATGCTCCTCCACCAATAAATCCACCACAATTACAACTTCCATCTAACTCACAACCTCCCAGACCTACTCAAATCCCTGCTCAACCTGTACCAAATCCAAATAACAGAGCAGAGAGGCCAGCCTACAATGTAGATGAGGGAACCTCATATCCCACATTACCCTTGCAAAATATCAATTTGAGGTCTGGTAAGGTACTTCACAAAGAATCTCCAATAGCTGATAAACAAGAAGAAAATGAAGAAAATGAAAATGAAACTGCAAATCAAAGAAAACAAAAAAATGCCACCAAAAATAAACAAATGCAACCATTTCATCCACCACCTTTTCCAGACCGATTGGTCCAAACAAAACTTCCAATGTCTATACCACAGTTTGATGTTTTAGACGAGCTCAAGAATGTCTATATAAAAATTCCACTACTACAAGCCATAAAAGACATTCCCATATGTACTAAAGCAATCAAAGAACTGTACCTTAAGAAGCCCACTAGGAAAAGGGTTGATCTACAAACCATTAATGTTATTGGACATTTAGCTGGCCTTATGACAAACACCATCTCAATGGAAAAGTATGTTGATCTTGGTATTCCCAGAGTCACTACAATCATTAACAACATACATATTCCAAACACCTTAATAGATCTTGGGGCCACAATAAATGTCATGACTCTTGAAACCATGAAAACACTCCAGCTCACAAATTTGCAACACGCAACAATTGTTCTAGAATTCGCTGATAGGTCTAACGTGATTCCTGAAGGGATTTTGGAGGACATAATTGTTTCGCTGGACTCTTGGGAGTATCCAGTGGAATTTTTAGTTCTTCAACCCAAATCCAATTTAGGAGGGCACCCTATCATCCTTGGTAGACCATGGTTAGCAACTGCTGATGCATTCATAGGATGTCGATCGGGTAATATGATCATTTCATGAGGAACTGAAAGAAAAAAACTCACTCTTTATCCATCAACACAATCACTAGTAGTAGCACACAATTTATGGCTTGACGATAAATACAATGACAAATAAGAAGTACAATATGTTTTTAGCGTCAACCAAATCTATGATTTTCAAGAACATAATAATGATGATTTGGTAGAATTGTTCCTTTCTCAACCTGATATTTCCGAAAATTTGAGAAATGACCAATATCATGCTGCAGATGAACTTTTAGCCCAAAATTTTCAGGAGACATGCACCATTCAATCTTTACAAATAACATTCCACGATATTTTTCCCATTCAATCCATCACAAACACACAGAGTAAGACCATAGAGATTAGTCCAGGAAAAACTCTGAATATTGGCACTCACCTAGACTCATCTCAGCAAGAGAAATTGATTCAATTATTGAGAAAATACCAGAAAGCATTTGCTTGGGACTACACTGATATGCACGGGATTCACCCTGAAACATGCACTCACCATATTTATACTAATACTACTATCAAACTAGTGAGGCAACCGCAGAGACGAATGAACCCCATGCTCCAGGATATTGTTAGAGAGGAATTACAAAAACTGTTGAAAGTTAATTTTATCTATCCTATCTCTGACAGTCAGTGGGTATCCCCATTGGTAGTAGTGCCCAAGAAAAATGGTAAGTGGCGGATTTGTGTTGATTACAGACAATTGAACAAAGAAACACTCAAAGATTATTTCCCACTACCATTTATTAACCAAGTGCTAGACACATTAGCTGGGAAATCATCATTCTCTTTTCTTGATGGTTTCAGTGGCTACAACCCGATCAAGATAGCCTTAGAGGACCAGGACAAAACCACTTTTACTTGTCCCTGGGGCACTTATGCTTATAATGTTTTGCCATTTGGACTTTGTAATGCTCCAGCTACATTTTAGAGAGCTGTATTAGCTATTTTTGCTGATTTAGTTCATGATTGCGTTGAAGTTTACATGGATGCTTTTTCAGTGTATGGTGATTCATTTAAGCATGCATTAACAAATCTTGAAAAAGTTTTGAAGCGATGTGTTGAAGCTAATCTGTCCCTGAGCAATGGAAAGTGCTTTACGATGTTAAACGAGGGGATAGTATTAGGCCACTATATTTCTTTTCAAGGCATTAAAGTTGATCCATCGAAAATCCAGATCATTGTCAATTTGCCAATTCTGAAGACTCAAAAAGAGGTAAGAAGTTTCCTTGGGTATGCAAGCTATTACAGAAGGTTTATTGAACATTTTAGTAAAATAGCTTCACCTTTGTTTAGGCTTCTAGCCAAAGATGTACTTTTCAACTGGAATGAGAATTGCCAGCAAGCATTTGAAACACTCAAAAATAAGTTGTCAACCACACCAGTCTTAAAAGGACCTAATTAGAACCTACCATTTCACATCTTTACAGATGCATCTGATACTGCAGTAGGTGCCTCATTGGGCCAAAAAGAGGAATCTTGTCATTATGCCATCTATTTCATTAGAAAAAATCTAACACCTGCAGAATTAAACTACACAGTCACAGAAAAAGAAATTCTTGCCATCATATATGCTGTGAATAAATTCCGACATTATATAACTGGTTATGAATTTTTTGTACATACTGACCATTCTACCATTAGGCATTTAATGAATAAACCAGTAACTAGTGGCAGAGTTACCAGATGGTTATTATTGTTACAGGAATTTAACATCACAATGTTAGATAGACCAGGTAAGGAGAATCGGTTGGCATATTTTCTTTCTAGACTGCAAAATCAAGGTGAGGTTGTTCCGGTTGAAGATTCTTTTCCAGATGAAAACCTATTTGCAATTTCAATAGTGAATCCTTGGTATGCTGACTTGGCCAATTATTTGTCTACAGGAAGAACACCTCCATACTTTACTCCAAAGGAAAAGAAGAGGCTAGTCAAACAAAGTGCTCGATACTCATGGATTAATGGCAATTTATTTTACATTGGTTATGATATGATTATTAGACGATGTGTAAGAAATGATGAGATAATTGATATTTTAAAATATTTCCATGATGAACCGTGTGGTGGGCATTTTGCAGCTAAGCAAACAGCATTCAAGATTCTTAGTCTTGGATACTAGTAGCCATCCATTTTTAAGGATTCCAAGAAGTACGTGAAGAGTTGTGATAGCTTCCAAAGAATGGGCAGGCCAACAACTACAGATGAGATGCCACTTCAGCCCCAACTGCACCTAGAGCCATTTGAAAAATGGGCTCTAGATTTCATAGGACCCATTAATCCAACCTCCAATGGTAAGAAGTACATCTTAGTATGTACCGATTACGTAACAAAATGGGCTGAAGCAAAAGCACTAGTTAGAGCAACTGAACAAACAGTGGTAAACTTCCTTTTTGAAGAGATTTTTGTAAGGTATGGAGTACCAAGGGAGATAGTGACTGATCAAGGTACTCAGTTTACTTCAAAGTTAGTTAAGGACACCACAGAAAAATATCAAATCAAGCACAAAAAAAGTACACCTTACCATCCACAGGCCAATGGCCAGGTGGAATCCACAAATAAAACTTTGGAAGGAATTATCACTAAAACTATGGCAATGAACAGAAAGAATTGGGAAGAGAAGCTCAAAGATGCACCCTGGGCTTATAGCATCACGTGGAAGAATACTACAGGATTTACACCATATCAGTTGGTGTATGGCAAAGAGGTAATGCTTCCTATTGAGTTTCAAATACATACTTTTAAGATGGTTGCAGATTTGGAAATTGATCTGAATGAAGCACAACAAGAAAGAATTCAACAGTTGAACCAGCTGGATGAAATGAGGCAGCAAGCAGAGGAAACAACAATCCTCATTCAAAAACAAAGGAAGCAGTGGCATGATGCACATATCAAGAAGAAGCAGTTCAAGGAAGGAGACTGGGCTTTACCCTTTGATTCTAAATTCAGAGATCATACAGCCAAGTTCACCACACATTGGATGGGCCCATACAAAATCATTAAAGTTTATGACAATGGATCAGTCAAGTTCATTACTATTGACGGAGAAGGCCACTCCTTTACTGTCAATGGTCATCGCTTGAAACTTTACAATAAGCCCATCAACAAGAAAAATTTTCTTCAAACTGTATCTCAACGGAGAGAGGTTGAGATATTGCAGCCTTCAGCTATAGTATCTCTACCTTAGTTCATTTCATTTCAATTCAGAAATTCAAAATAAATTTAAAAAATATAATAATAATAATAATAATAATAATAATGGGTTAGATGTGAAAACCAGACTCTGGCACACTCTAACCCAGAATTCTTACTTGAAAGCCAATTTTTTGGCTGGTAAGAATTCCTTTTCTTTTTGTTTCCTGTTTGATTCATCAATTGAATAATGACTTGAGGATAAGTCAACGCTTTAGTGGGGGAGAAGCATCAGCATTTTGTTTTCTTATCTCATCTCCTCATTGTAAATTCTCAAATATTTCTTATCTCATCTCCTCATTGTAAATTTCCAAAGAGTTTGTTTCAACACTCTAGATTTCAATAAAGAATTTGTTTTTGTCTTTGTTCTAATCAGAGGGACCTGTTTAAAAACACTATGCAGTGGGACTTGTTCTGTCCAGAAGACCATGTTACCAGCACCAATAGTAGTGGGACCTGTTCAACATACATAAAAGGGACCTGTTAAGAGACTGTTATCTCAAGTTACTTCAGCAAAGCTGCAACAAAGCTTCAACAGAAATTCAAAGGTTGCTTGTCACTGAGGCTTCATCAAACACCAAAGATCGAGGAACCTGCACACATATAATTCTTTTCTAGATTTCAAAGAAGCTGCACAAAAATTTTCCAGATCTCAGAGGGACCTGTTGCATTCAAATTCATCTCAAAGGGACCTGTCATGAACAACAAAGATTAGTCAAGAAAGACTAGTCCTACCTAGCATGCCAATTCAACGCTTGATCAACCAATAAAAGTGTATTGTATTCTTTATTTTTAACATTTAAATTCTTAGATTAATTTTTAATGTTAAATGTGATGACTATGACTGCTACGATCAATTTCAAAAACACCTACATGCCTATCACCCCTTATCATATTCTTAATCCCTATTATCTCCCAACACTCTAGCCTATCCCATATTTATACGATTTTTAAAATACCCATACTCTCCAAACGATTTCTCAATCCCCTCTTATATCACCCTTCCAACCTTTGTTATTAACTCTTTATCGGCCAATCAAACCCTACTGCCGGTCCAACATCTCCCTATTCGGCCAGGTACCAATGGACGAGGTACATGTGGCGAACTGTTTGAAAGCCAAATGTTATATGGTTTTGTTCGCTATGTTTGAATCGGCCAAATTATAACATAACCACTCGACGAAGTCGAATGATGCAAACAACTATCTGATATCATACTCCAGTACTCCATACATGCTTCCAGCGTTCTCATGATGGTATTCATACGACCCGGTACAGCTACTCCTCTGTCATAAAATATGAATATGCTATGAATTGAGTCAGGTTGGTTATTAAAAAAATTTCATTTCATTCTCAGTTTTTCTATATTAGCAATTCAACTTCTGTGATTTCAACAGCAAAGACTGAGAGTAGCAAGTGCTACGAAAGGAAAACACAGTCATTTGGGTTTACAAGTTTCGACCTCCACCATAATTACAAGACAGTCATCTGGGCATCGCTTAAGTCACTGAAGGAGCTAGTTTCGAAGAACAGAGGGCGCCACCATGTCAGCGGTGTGGAGCAAAAGACAAAGGTAACAAACCAAAATAACTTTGTTGAATTCATAAGCATAAACGAAGAGGGTTAGAGCAAAATTTCTCTAACAAAATGACTAATAGGGTAGAGCCAAGCACATTTGACAATTCTCAGTACCATGATGACTGCATTGCAATTCTAAAAGAAAAACAATGGCTACCCTTCTTGGAGAAGTTTAATGGAAGCAATGAGGAAGTCACTAAACAATTTGCCTTTACATTCAATGGGGAGAAAGCCTTGATAGGTAATTTTTCATTCAGGGTCTCAGAAGACACCATAGCACATTCCTTAGGGATCAGCCTAGAAGGGGAGAAATACTTCAAGACAAAACAATTCAAAGAAAAGTCATGGACCCAATTCATGTCCAGGTCGAGGGTTTCATCCGTTAACTGGAAGAAAGGTTTCCCTAGGAGCTGGCTGATGCATCCATGGGACGAAATGGTGTATATCATCCAAAAATTTGTTACTTGTGAGGGCTGCTACAACATCGTTTATTTATACCACATCAAACTATTGTTACATTTGAAAGGGAAGTGCAATATTAGCTTACCATATTTCCTCTTGCAGAGCCTAACTAAAATGTCGAAAACCATCCAAAAGAAAAAAGGTAACGAGAACAAGATCTTATATCATTTCGGGCTAATTAAAATTCTTATTGAGTATGAATTACAGAGAAGGGGAAGAATGTGGAAGGAATTCTTGGCTGCCAATCAAATCAAAGATGAAGAGGATGGGAAAGAACAGCAAGAGCACTCAGGATTTATGCATGACATTGATGAAGAGATTCCTGTGCACAAATCAAGCAATGTACCTCCACCCATTAGTAGTGTGAGGATGAGGAAAATGAGAAAAGAGGATGCCCAGAAATCAGAGAAAGATAAATTTTTTACTACCTATACAAGAAGATCCATGAGAGCACAAAAGACCGAGCTACAAGAAGACCAACCAGAATGGAATGCACCTGCACCAATGGACATTGAGAGCAGTGCTCACTCACAACTTGGACCAAAAGCTGAGATGGAGGTTGAGATCAACAATAGGCAAGAAAAAGAGTCACCACCCGCCATTAAGAAACAAAGGAAGCTGGAAAAGAAAATTGAAAAGTTAAAAGAAAAACTGATGGAGGCCAACATGCTGGAAAAAGTCATCAAGAAAGAGAATGAAATGCTAAGAGCACAGAGTAAAGAGACTCAACAGAAAAATGAGAAGTTGAGGGAGAAAATCAAGGAACTCGAGGCTGAACAAACTGACATTTGAATGTGGGCAACCAAATGGTATAACCAAAAGAAAGCCCTCAAGGAGAAGTACAAGAGTTTAAAGCATGAGCTCCACAGTCAGAAAGATGCCCAAGCTAAGAAGAACATGGATGCATTGTTGAAAGCAGCAGAGGTGCAGGCAGGGACAGAGTTTAGAGGCAGCACATCAGGATTAGCATGAGGACATGCTAATTCATTAAGCTTGGGGGAGATGTTAGTACCATTCCATGACCTTCTTTTTCCTCTTGAAACACATCATTTTTCTACCTTTTTCCTCCATAGATCCCTTATATTCCTTGAAATTGATTAGTTAACAGTATTATAGTTGTTAGTTTGCATTAAAGTTAATTTATGAGTTTTTATGTTAGAAATTAGGAATTTTTAATAAAAAGGTTACAGGAAGTCACAACATCCTGTAAATGGTTCATCATCTAACACGTGGCATGACAGGAAAGCTAAAGCAAGGGATAGGAATGAAAACTAGAATGTACAAGCATGGAGAAACATCGATCCTACATCAAATCAAACACTCCTGGTTATGAGGTCAACGCTGGTCAAAGCCCCAGCCTTTTGGTGACAAAGGCAGCAACAACCATAGGTTTCCCAGACCGGTTTCGTTTTGTTTCTTTTTGGAAATCGGTTTAGAATGGAAATGACCCAAAAATCATTCCATAGTAAAAGCGGAAACATCTGCATAGTGAATGTACATTCAATCCAAATGAAAGCCATGTATTAATTTTTTTTAAAAACAATTAAGATCAATTCTGGTGGTGAAAGAAGATGGCGAGCAGTGGAAAGATAGAGATCGAGAAATTTAATGGTCAGAGTTTTGAGTTATGGAAACTCAAGATGGAGGATCTGTTAGTGGATAAATATCAGTGGATTGTGGCAGATCCAGGTACTAAACCAACGGGAGTGTCTGATGAAGAATGGAAGAAGTTGGATCGGAAGGCAAAGAGCACAATGTGATTATGTGTCTCAGATTCAGTATTGCTGAATGTATTAGGGGAAGCTATGGAAAAGGCTTTGTGGGACAAGTTAGGGACTTTGTACCAATCTAAGTCTCTAGCGAATAAACTGTTCCTACAGAAAAAATTGTATAACCTGAGGATGAAAGATGGAGACTCAGTGACAGAGCATCTAAATGCATTAAATACTGTGGTATGTCAGTTATTATCTGTTGATATTAAAATTTCAGATGAAGATAAGTGCATTAATTTGTTGTTTTCTCTACTAGATTCGTGGGATAGTTTGGTTATTGTGATAGGTAGAAATGCAACTGCCTTGCAGTTTGATGAAATAGTCTCATCCTTACTAACGGAGGAGATGAGATGGAAAAATATGGAGAGCCAGAATGGTGATGTCTTGTGTGTACAAGGACGGTCCCAGAATAGAAACAAAAATAAGTCATCGAGTGGGAGATCTAAATCTAGAGGGAGATCTAAATCTCCAGGAAAACCTGTAAAGGTGGTTTGCTGAAAATGCAGAAAGGAAGGGCACTACAAAAGGGACTGTAAATCTAAAGCTCCTGACAAAGGAAAGGGATCTAGTGATGCTCCTTCTGTAGAGGCGAAAACCACTTCAGATGAAGGTGGGTATGTGTACTTGGCTCCTTCAAGTACACATGTAGATCATGAGGCATGGTTGATTGACTCAGGTGTATCCTTTCACTTCACTCCCCATAGAGAGTGGTTTTACGAGTATGAGATATATGATGGTGGTGATGCCTTCTTAGGGGATGATAGGAAGGCTAGAATCATTGGTCGTGGAAAAGTAAAGTTGAAGTTGCAAGGTGGAAGGGTTAGAACACTTCTGGGTGTTTTTCATATTCTTGCATTGGCCAGAAATCTGATTTCTCTAAGAAAACTAGATGATGCAGGTGTAAAAACAATGTTTGAGAAGGATGCCTGCAAGATGGTTCGGGAAGCACTGGTATTGATGCGTGGAGTTCAAATTGGAACTCTGTACAAGTTGCAAGGTAGCACTGTTGTTGATGGGTGCAACAGTTCTGTGGTTCCTGAAAGTGAAGCAGAAAATCTAGTGGTATCTAGAGAGAAGACCATGTTGTGGCATCAAAGGCTTGGAAATATTTGAGTGAAGGGCCTTCGAATACTTCATGGTAAAGGTATGGTAGAAGGTATGAGTAATAGCTCTCTAGATTTTGATTTCTGTGAAAATTGTGTATATGGAAGCAAAATCGGGTGAGTTTCCCCTCTGGTGGTAAGAGGGTGAAACAGATATTAGATCTTGTGCACAGTGATGTGTTTGAACCTGTGAAGGTTCCATCATTGGGTAAGTCTATGTACTATGTATCATTTATATATGACTTCTCAAGGAATACATGGATATATTTCCTTAAGGAGAAATCTTAAGTCATTGACAGGTTTAAAGAATTTAAGGCTTTGGTGGAAAACCAGAGAGAGAAGAAGAAAAAGGTGTTGAGGTCAGATAATGGTGGAGAGTTTTGTAGCAAGGAATTTGAAGAATTTTGTAAGAAGTGTGGTATAGCACGACAGAAGAATACTCCATACACACCTGATAAAAATGGAGTTGCAGAAAGAATGAACAAGACATTGATGGAAAGGGCAAGAAGCATGCTCAGTGGTGCTAGGTTAAGACAGGAATTCTGGGCAGAGGCGGTGGAGACAACATGTTACCTGGTCAATAGACCACCTTCATCAACGTTGGAGGATGTTGGTACCGTTCCATGACCTTCTTTTTCCTCTTGAAACACATCATTTGTCTACCTTTTTCCTCCATAGATCCCTTATATTCCTTGAAATTGATTAGTTAACAATATTATAGTTGTTAGTTTGCTGTAAAGTTAATTTATGAGTTTTTATGTTAGAAATTAGGATTTTTTAATAAAAAGGTTACATGAAGTCACAACATCCTGTAAATGGTTCATCATCTGACACGTGGCATGACAGGCAAACTAAATCAAGGGATAGGAACGAAAACTAGAATGTACAAGCATGGAGAAACATCGATCCTACAACAAATCAAACACTCCTGGTTATGTGGTCAACGCTGGTCAAAGCCCTAGCCTTTTGGTGACAAAGGCAACAACAACCATAGGTTTCCCAAACCGTTTTCGTTTTGTTTCTTTTTGGAAATTGGTTTAGAATGGAAATGACCCAAAAATCATTCCATAGTAAAAGCAAAAACAACTGCATAGTGAATGTACATTAAATCCAAATGAAAGTCGTGTATTAATTGTTTTTAAAAACACAGATATAGTTACAGTTACATGGTTGGTGATCTCTGTATATCGTTTTGAGGACAGAGCTTTTGTATGGTCTTCAGAACTTAATACCAGAACTCGATTACAGTGACAGTTTTATTATAACCTTGTTCATGCGTTAATACCTTAGTTGCTTGAGCATATTCCAGTGTACCATTGAAACGCGGACGGGTCCTGCATGGACGGGTATACTGTCATTTTCATTTCATTAGCAACTTTTGAATATTGAATAGCATGCATAGTGATTAGAGTTATGCTTATGATTTCGTTGATTCAATTAGCAATCCTTACGAATGGTGTTTATGGTGATAGCTTAAAGGATTTATCGTTAAGATCATTGAACCGTATCTTGTAAGAGATCTGATCCATCGTTATATTTTTAAAGCATCCCCATAGACTTGTTTGCATGTATTTAAATTTGTAGTATGCTTTTGATCTTTCATGAATGTTGAGTGTGAAATGTTGAGTGTTAACTAGACAGAGCTTTTACGCGCAACGTCCTTGTAAGGGGATTAAAATCTCGGTCTAGCAATACACAGTGTCTTTAGGACAGTTAGATGAGTTGAGTGACCTGAGTGTTAAAGTGATAGGGAACATATTTTAACCTTCCGTAAAGAAGTACTGTAGCCTACCACAATGAACACTTGGTTAGGAATCCTTTATGTCTATAGATTTTAGACGCATGCCTCGAAGTTTACTTACCCTGGTCGATAATAAATTTAGGCTAATCTAGCGCCCTAGGTTTGTCACTACAGAGGATAAAACTCCACAAGAGATATGGACTGGTAAGAAACCCTCTCTTTCACATCTGAGGATATTTGGATGTGATGCATATGTACATGTTCCAAAGGAGAAAAAAACCAAGTTGGATAGTAAATCTGAAAAGTGCACCTTTATTGGGTATAAGGATGGTTTAAAGGGTTATATGCTTTGGAACCCAGTAACAAGGAATGTTGTGTACAACTAAGATGTGGTGTTCAAAGAGGTGAAAGATGTTATTAAACATGAAGTCCCATCAAAGGAACCTAAGAAGATAGAGTTTGAGCTAAAGGAGGAAGAATCAGACTCTACAGCAGAGGAGATATTAGAAGATGAAGAGCCAAAAACTCTGGGTGTGAGAAGATCAGTTCAAGAAAGAATGCAACAAGAAAGGTATAGTTCATCTGCTTTTTGTTCAAATTTTGTTTTATCTATTACTGATGATGATCCCAAAAATGTGAAGGAAGTAGTAGATATAGAGGATGGAAAACTCTAGAAAGATGCCATGGTTGATGAAATGGCATCTTTGCACAAAAATGAAGCTTGGGATCTAGTGGTGTTGCGGCTAGAAGGAAACCCATTGGCAGCAAATGGGTGTTCAAGAAGAAGAAAAATGCAGAAGGAAAGGTGGAGAAGTACAAAGCTCATTTGGTAGCAAAAGGTTGTTCCTAGGTGTCAGGAATTGAATTTGGTGATAATTTTTCTCCTGTTGCCAAGGTAGCTTCTATTAGATTACTTTTATCTGTTGCTGCTGCTTTTGATTTTGAGGTAGAACAGATGGATGTGAATGCATCATTTCTTCACGGGATTTGGAAGAGGAGATCTACATGAAGCAACCTGAAGGTTTTGCAGTGAAGGGTAAGAAGGAATTGGTATGCAAGTTAAAGAAGTCTCTGTCTGGATTAAAACAGTCACCAAGGATGTGGTATCATAAATTTGATACATTTATACGGGGACTTGGCTTCACTAGAAGAAAAGCAGATCAATGTGTGTATTTTAAATTAATTGGTGACCATTTTATTTATCTGGTCTTGTATGTGGATGATATATTGTTGGTTGGAAATGAAAAAAGAAATTATCGAGGATTTGAAGACCCAATTGTCCTCCAAATTCGACATGAAAGATCTTGGTGTTGCAAACTATATTTTGGGCATGGAAATTAAAAGAGATCGGGCAAAGAGGAAGCTCTGGTTAAACCAGAGGAAGTATGTCGAGACAATACTGCAAAGGTTTAATATGCAGGATAGTAAACTGATGAAGGTTCCTATTCCTGTAGGTGTGAAGTTATCTGCTGAACAATGTCCCAAGACACAAGAAGAGGAACAAGACATGTCTCGTGTTCCATATGCAAGTGCAGTTGGTAGCCCGATGTATGCAATGGTCTGTACTAGACCAGACATTGCGCATGCAGTGGAAGTATTGAGCAGGTTTATGCCAAAACCAGGAAAGGAGCATTGGACAACAGTGAAGTGGGTTTTCAGGTATTTTCATGGCACTAGTGGTTATGGTTTGTTCTACCAAGGAAGACTGGGATTGAACAGAGTTTTGGATGTATGTGCCTTTGTTGATGCAGACTGGGCTAGAGATCTGGATCAGAGAAGATCTGCAAGTGGGTATGTGTTTAACCTATTTGGAGGTGCAGTCAGCTGGATGAGTAAGAAACAATCTATAGTGGCATTATCAACTACAGAGGCAGAATACATGGAAGCCACTCATGCAAGAAAGGAAGCAATTTGGTTGCAGAGATTGTGTTTAAATGGGGCTAGTACAGGGAGCTATAAGGATAGACTGTGCCAACCGAAGTGCAATTTATTGGCAAAGAACCCTGCTTATCATTAAAAAAAAAAAGCACATTGATGTTCAGTATCACTTTGTGAGGGATATGATAGAAGACAAAAAGGTGTTGCTGGTAAAGGTGGACACTTTGAAGAATATTGCAGATGCATTGAAAAATATGGGAGCTTTGAGAAGTTCTCTTAGTGTAGAGAAACAATGGGCGTTTCAGGGCTGGATAAATGACTAAGCTCTCTCGTGGAAAGAAAACAACAAGTGAGAGAATGTTGGGTTGTGTTATATTCTTTCCACGACTAGCCTACGTAGTTTATGGGGGGTGGAGCCCCCCTTCCTTGTGCCGACTGTGCAGTGGGGGGTTTGAGGGGGGTGGTTAGCCCCCCTCTATGGGGTTTATGGCGGTGCCATCGGGATTTTTTTTTGGACCCTATATTAATTCGACAGGCCTACCTATGGTTTTGTGCATGGTATTCACACATGGTTTTGGACGCGATGGTTTTCGGTCCATGTTTTGGATGCGATGGTGTTTGGTCCATGGTATTGGATGCTTCAACATGTATAAATATATATTGTAACATTGAAAGGAACATAATGAAAAATCAATATGGTAGTCTCGGTTTTGGGATCTAGGGGAAAATCTCTGTGTATATGTGTTTTATGTGTTATGCTCTCGCATTGTTTATTTTCTATGTTTTAGAATTCGTATGCAGGTAATTTTTGTACGGGGTTAAAACCTATAGTATAGTATGAAGGGAGAGAAGAATAAGAAGTATCTAAGCAAGATCAAGTGCTTCCATTCCCATGAGTTTGGGCCTTATGCTACTAAGTGTCCCAAATGGAAGAAGGAGTCTAGAAAGGATCATGTAGCTTCATTAGCAAAGGAAGATGTATTTTTTGTCTAGTTCTAGAAATATTTCTCATTGATTGCTTGCAAGGAAAGATCAATAGACAACAACATGTTATATATTGATTCAAGAGCATCCTTCCACATGACCTAGAACAAGAAGTATTTCAAACACCTAAAGGAGAAGGACATGTATTTTTAGACCGAGCTAGGATATGATTGCATGTATGCAGCTAGAGGAGTTGGTACTGTTAGTTTTTAGAGGGATTTTGGTAATCCTCTTCATTTAAGAGATGTACTCTATGTTACAGGCCTTAAGAAAAAAAATTGGTACCTACCCTTGAGGACAAGAATTATGATGTCATCTTCAATAAAGGTAAGGATTACCTCCAATACTTAGCTTCTGGATGTAAGAAGCAGATAGGTGTAAGGAAGAAGAATATGTGCTTACTACAGGTTGAGACAAGTGTAGCCTTGAGAAGTAGGGCATGAAGCTCTCAAAGTAGAGAAGTGATGGTTGAGTGAGAGTAAGATAGAGCTCTCAAGATGGAGCCTTAGCCAGTAACTCAGGTTGAGTCCCAACTAGTTGGAAATTGGGATGATCAACAGGATGACGAGGAGCTTAGCCCAAGGTGAGTGGATGTAACGAATCAGTGAGTGACTCCTAGTATAAGGAGATTTTGAGCCAAGTGGGTAGAATGTTTGTTTAGGGAGAATCAGAAGAGAGTCAAACCTCTCCGTACCACCTTCAACTAGAGTAAGTAGACAGAGAGATACACATGGTATATGGCACTTATGACTAAGGTGATAGACTCACAACTCATGGTTAGAAAGAAAAGGTCTTCAAATCAGGTTCCACAGGGAAGTGTTCTGGTTTAGAGGGAGATACTGCAACAATGAAGAATGTAGTAGTGTTGAAGATAGATCCAGGTGGAAGAGGTTCTTCCATAATTACCTTCATTTCTAAGAGGGAGTGTTGGAAATGTAGCAAGCAAGGTCTTATGTCTTATGCCTTAGCCAATGAATACCTTAAGTTATCCTTAGCAGATGGACTTAAGTTGTGGTGAGTTCATTTGTAGTTTATGGGAATAATCATCATGAGTTCATGCATAGAGTTTCAAATTCAGTTAAGTGGAAGTCTTCATCAGTTTAACTATAGGATTGGTTGGCAGATTGAGTTCAATTAGAAAAAGTTGGGTCTTTAGTCTTAATTGAAGGAAGAGTGAGTTATATCTCCATTATTGATTAGAGAGAGAATGAGTTAACAACTCTAGTCATGATTGGAAGGAGAGCAAGTAACACTTTCAGTTAACTCGTTATTAGAGTTCTAGTTCTAAATTTGAACTAGCCCAATTAACATGGATCAAATCTATAAAAGAAGGCATATATTTATTCAGTCCTGTAAGCATGATTTTGTGTGAGAGAGTCTTGTTGTGACAATGTATCTAGGAGGAGCCTATACACAACATTGAATATAGTTACTTTCTTGTGGAGATCAGTGCTAGGAAATAGGGAAATATTATGCTAGGCTTTAGGAGTTCTGTCATGAATAATAGGCGTCAAAATGTGCCAGTGATCCAGGTGGATTGGTGGCCACCTGCCTATTCCACCTAGACCCCCTAGTTAGCTTCATCTGTTTCCTTGTTCATTTTAGTATTTACTATTTTTAGCAGTTTTTCGGGTCCTGAACTTCTGGAGCAGTTTTGACCCCTTAAACGGAATTTTTTCGGGGTCTGCGCCAGGCCCATAACCATGGGTAGGGGTCTGCGATGAAAACTATAGTACTTGGAGAGACCTTTCCAACAAGGTATTTTACGTGCCAAATGGAGATAATATGACCAATTGACGACCCCGAGAAGTTGGTTGCCCAACTAACCCCAAGGAGGCCCACAAACGCTTGGTGTTACATCTCCTGGGGTTAGGGTTTTGGTTGTTTAGGGTTTTCTCATGTTTTCCAATAATAAATAGGCCCTTGAGCCTCATTTAACATAGTTCAGAGGCATGTAGCCGCCACATCTCTTCTCAGTGATAATTTACCATCACCTAAGCAATCTTATTTCCATTCTGTTTGTAAGCATATTTCAATATTTTTCTATTAATGAAATGAAGTGTTTTTCCGCTGCATCTATGTGTGTATGATTATATATATAAGTTGTTGCATTCCTGTTTAAGCTTTTATCGGTGGTATCAAAGAGGTATGCTCATTCTTTGTTTTTCTTTGCATGTCCCCGACGAGGTTAGGGTATAAGGAGTTAGGGCTTGATCTGGTTGAACCATTACAAGATAAACCTCAAAAAACCTGACGACCTCCCATGGTGGAAGAAAATAAAGACAAGGGGCAAGAGATCCTTTCAAGATGTTTCTCGAGGAAGCACTCGAGCAACAGAGGGACGTGATGATGTATACCTTTGCCCAAATCCTTCGATGACTACCCACAGGTGATGCATATTCATCCAACAACCACTCTGGAGGCACCACTCCTTTTAAGGTACAATTTAACTTCAATCTAACCATATTCAAAGGCCTGATAGATGCAGATGCCTTAGATAAATGATTAAATCTGCTGGAAGGATTTTTTTTTCAGTTGATGGCTTTTCCAATCGGGAAAAAATTACTTTTTCACTTCTCAAAGCTGCCCCACTCATCAAGGACAGGTGGGAAACCTACTGTGAACAAAAGGATGAGAGTGAACCCTCGATGTTTTAAGCCGCACCCACTTGGAATTCTTTTCGAGATGTCATAAAGGAACAATATTACCTTGTTGGGAGCTATGAAGATAAATACATAAAGTGGACCATGCTACGATAGAGAAGGGACCAAGATGTGCCAGCGTTCACAAATATTTTCCATACCCTTTGCACGAAGTTGGATATCAAGGATACTGCGCGACATTTGGTGCTCAAGTACCGTGGTTGTCTACAAAAGTACATCCAGGATGAGATGGAGTTCCTGGACATTTCCTTGCTTATCACAACGTATCGGTACACTGTTAAGATTGAGCAGAAGTTTAAACAAAAGAAGCGAGACTTTGGATCTACGAATCCAAAGCAAGGAAAAGGCGCCACCAAACCACAGAATAAAGGACCAAGCTAAGGTGGGTCTACCCAAGACAACCCGTCGAAGCCGCAAGCAAAGAAAAACATGACGAAGATGAAGAAGGACATGGGAAAATGGTGTGAGTTCTATAAGAGCTCCACTCCCAATAAAAGTGAGTGTCGGGCCAAGCAATCATTAGTGGTCAAGCTAAAGGCTTTTGAATTAGATGCAGGTTTCGACTCTGAATCAGAACTTGATAAGGAAACTAACAAAGGGAAGTGGATCATTGATGCAAAGCCTAGTGCCACCTAACGACCACCAAGATCTAGAAGATTTAGCCTAAAGATACAAAGGAGGGGGAACGCCTCTTCCACTCACAGATGTGGGTGAAGGGTTCTCCATTGCAGTTCATTCTCAAGAGAGGGAGCTAAAAGAACCTCATTTTAGCAGAGGTCATGAAGCGGATGGGCCTAAAGACTACAATGCATCCACATCCATACACCATCGGTGGCTTCACCAAGGACAAGATCTTCGCGTCAGCCAATAGTGTTGTCTTCCCTACAACATCAAGCCCTTCACGGATGAGGTACTATGTGACATTGATACTCTTAAAGTTTGTGATGTATTGTTAGGACAAACATAGTTGTGGAAGCGACATATTGTATATGAGTCTAGACCTCGCTCTTTGATTATTACTTTGGCTAATAAGTTGTACAGGATACCAAAGGAAGCCCTGCCTCCCACCATCTCTTTGATCATTGCAAATCAATGCTGTAAGATCATTTCCCAGACCAGGAAATTTGTTTTCCTTATGATTCATCCCTAGGGTAAGAAGAAGTTTGTTTCCATGGCTTCCAGGCAGGGCTCCTTTGCACAACAACAACAGATGGGCAAGGTTAGGAGGAGTAAAAGGATATTTTTGCCTCACCCACAGAGGTACCTCTACACTATTAGGTCAAGCACTCCATCGATCTGACCTCGGGCATGCTGCTTCCCAATGTAACAATGTATCAATGCTCTATTATGGAGAATGATGAGATCAAGAGGCAGATTCAGGAACTATTGTAGAAAGGGCACATTAGGCCAAGCTCATCACCTTGTGGGAGCTTGATTATATTGGTACAAAAGAAGGATGGGACATAGAGGCTTTGTATTGACTATCAGGTGTTGAACAAGATCACTGTTCGGAATTGGTACCGAATCCCATGGATTGATGACTTTCTTGACCAGATCAAGGGGGCCAAATATTTTAGCAAGATTGACTTGAAGTCAAGTTATCACCAGATGCCTATCAAACCCTCTGATGTGTGGAAGACTGCCTTCAAATCTAAGGAGGGAATTTTCGAATGGTTGGTTATGCCATTCGGATTGACGAATGCCCCTGCAACGTTCATGAGACTGATGGACGACAGCTTGCTACCTTTCACCAATGCATTCATGGTGGTTTATTTAGATGCCATTTTGATCTTCAGCCAGAGTTAGGAAGAGAACCTCCATCGTATTCGACAGGTCCTTCAAACCTTGTGACAACACAAGCTATGTGCTAAGTTAGAGAAATGAACCTTTGGCCTGACCCAGGTTCAATATATTGGGTACATCATTGATGAGAAGGGTGTACCTATGGACCCATCCAAGATACACGTCATTTGGGATTGGCCAGCCCTAACCACTCTAATAGAGCTTTGCAACTTTTTGGGTCTTTCCAATTTCTACCGTAGGTTCGTGTTGGGGTTCTCTAATATCACTTGGCCTTTAAGTCAAGTCACCAAGGGCAGAGTGAAAGAAAAGTTTTTTTGGTCAGAAACCCAACAACAAGCACTCTCTAAGTTGAAGAATAGTTTATGTTCTGCACCAGTGCTCACATTCCCAAACTTGCAACAACCATTTGAGATTGAGACAGATGCCTTCGACTATGCTATTGGTTCGGTTCTTACTTAGCATGGGCATCCACTAGCTTACCATAGTGAGAGACTTTTAGACACAGTTTGAAAGTACCCCACTTACGAAAAATAAATGTATTCCATTGTACATGTTTTCCGTCAATGGAAGCATTACATTTTGGGGAAGCAAACAGTCATCCACATAGACCACCAACCTCTAGAGTTCATATAGACACAAGGAAAGTTGCAGAATGGTTGTCATCAGAAATCGTCCACCTATTTGCAATATTTCAATTTGAAATTTAAGTATAAGAAGGGAAACACTAATAATGTCACTGATTTCCTCAGCCGACCACCAGTTGTGACACTAATCACTGTGCTTGAATGCTGTGGGAATGAGACATCAGGGTGGCCGCATCTTTACAAGAGCAATCCAGAATTCGGCAGCATATACCAAACACTCCTGGAATGGAAGAAAGTTCCAAATTTTCACCTTTAGGATGCACTATTATGCCACCTGGGACACATCTATGTTCCTTCAAGTGAGCGTGCCAAGGTGATTTGGGAGGCGCACTACAGTTGGGTCGCTAGACATTTCGGAGTAGAGAAAACAAAGGCGGTATCGCAGAAGTATTTATATTGGCCGAAACTTTGCCAAGATGTTGGGAAGTACATTAGATCTTGAACCGCCTGCACCATTACCAAACCAACCATCAAGAAGCAAGGCCTGTATACTCCTCTTCCTACTCCTAGCCGGCCTTGGGAATCTGTCTCCATGGATTACATGTCAGGCCTTCCTTCTACTAAGTATGACAACGATTGTGTTTTCATGGTCGTCGACATATTCTCTAAGATGGCCATCATGGCGACCTATAAGAAGAGTATCACAGTAGAGACCACTGCTAAGATCTTCTTTGATCAAGTGTGAGTACACTTTGGGATCCCACAATCCATTGTCTTAGATCAGGATAGTATATTCCTGTGTGAATTTTGGCCAACTCTCTGGTCGATGTTGGATACAAAACTTACTAAGTCCATGACTTTCGATCCCCAAACTGATGGCCAAACAAAGGTTGTCAACAGGATGATCATACACATTCTGCGCATGTACAACTTGAAGAATCCACTCACGTGGGATGAAAGTCTCCCATATTTCCAACATAACTACAACAAAGCTCTCCACAACACAACATACCACAAACCCTTTCAGGTAGGGCTAGGATTTCAACCATTATTCCCCATTGATGTGGCCATATCATTTGCAGCCAGTCACGTAGATTCGAATCATGTTCAGTTCGAAGCTGAAAGGGCTAATAGATTCATTGAACGCATTCAACACATCTGCCAATAGGTCCATGATATATTGGAAAGAACCAATGCTAAGCACAAGCAGCGCCATGATCAACTTCGAGCGTTGCACAAGTTCCAGGCGGGCGACAAATTTTGGCTACATTTGTAGATGGAGTTCCTTGCTGGACCTCACCACAAGATTTTCCCACTCCGATATGGGCCATACACCATCACCAAGGCTGTTGGAGACAATGACTTCGAGCTCAGCATCCTGTAGAGCTTTGAAATTACACCTCTCCTACACATTTTCCCAGACTTTTTCCCCTCACCAGCACTCCATAAGCTATCAGAGGTCATTGCATATTGATTCTAAAAGAGCATTTAAGTGGTTTTCTGACTATGTTTTTGTGTTTGCTATTTGAACTAGATTTTGCTCATTAGCTGCAAAATCCAGTCACTTTCCATAGTTGTTTTTGTTAAACTCTAGGTTGCAGGTGTCATCAGGTAAAACAAGCCACATGGGCAAGTTAGAAATGACCTGGACATGGATCAGGTCCTATTGGTTCAGCCGAATTCATCAAGGTAAGCTGTGGTCAACGGTGGTCAAACGGTGGTCCAACGTAAGAGTCGTACGGCAGCTGGACTCTGTTTTCAAACATGTGAAGGATTCTGAAGGATGTGTGGCTGTTCCTAAATCTCTGGGGTCATGTTGCCACAGGTAGACTGCCCCACGATGCGAATCCAATAACCACAGCTGATAGATTAAATGGTCTCGGGAACCATTATGATAAATCCATTGATGTTGTCTTTTACATGTCTCTTGTTCACGTAGTTTTACAAGAAAATAGTTATGTAACCATTGTTATAAATAACGTATTTCTATAACGTATGGAGTTAGTATTTTGTTAATGTAATTTTGTTGTTCAAAGTTCACTGTGCCATGACACTAGTTTTATTGTTGTTACTGTGTTTTGAAATATATGAGAAGACTCTGTTTCTACATGATTGCATGAACATAATTTTAGATTGATAGCCTATTGACCGAGGCTATGCAGAGGGCCCCTGTACACTGAGGTTTCGTTTCTCTTGTTGCTGTAAAGTTTTATGCATTGTTTTCTTATTTCCATTGCATATATTCCATAGTTGTCCACCTGTGTATATTTCAATTGTTATGGCATTTCACTTCTGTTCACGATTTTATAAGTTTGTATGACGCTGATCAGTGCATGTATGTTTTAGGATAGAGTAGGCAGCCCGGGCATCTGCATATAATTTTCACAATGACTAGTGACATGGGATTAATTCTTTGCTGACTTTGCTTTTCTTAGTTTTTTTTAAATTCCAGTTCTGATTTTTTTATTTCAGTCTTGTTCATTTGCTTTGTTAGAAATCAACTTGCTCATGTCATTGACGATTACCTCCAAAGCCATAGCTAGACTAACTGGCGAGGAATCAGATTATGAATGTTGTGAATTGATTTTAGTTTTACTTTTCTGGAATTAGATATCAGATTGCTCATGTCATTGACGATTACCTCCAAAATCCATAGCTAGACTAACTGACAAGGAATCGGATTATGAATGTTGTGATTTGATTTTAGTTTTACTTTTATGTAATTAGATATCAGATTGCTCATGTTATTGACGATTATCTCCAAAAGCCATAACTAGACTAATTGGAGAGAGATCGAACTATGAATGATGTAATTTGATTTTAGTTTTACTTTCTTTGCAATTTTTTATTTCTTTGAGTGTAGTAGCTTAAATCACTTTTTTGTATTTAGACAGCAGCAGAGATAATAGTTTCATGATTAGTAGTTCATTATTTACTTGTTTTAAATAGCAGCACATTTTCCATTCTTGTTCAAGCATTACTGTCATCACTAGTATATTATAAGATCTTCTGAAGTGTTAAGTGCTGGAAACCATTATAGAGAAAATAATTTCCTAAAATCCATATCCATGCTTTCCTTCTAAAGACTCAGGAATAGCCATTTACATTAGGAAATAAACGAAGATAAACCCCCCCCCCCAAAAAAAAAAAAAAACAAAATAAAAATTGAAAAACGACAAAAATATAAGAAAGAGGCTATCTTGCACATATAGTGCGCCACACTTCATCAGTTTACGACTCCCGGATTAATAATTAATGTAGCAATTTAGGACACACTAAATTAACCAAACATTTTGGTGCCATTTCTAGGGAAGTGTAACTAGGTAGCCAATCTTTTTTAAAAAAAAAGAAGAAGGGATAATTGATAACTTCTTGAAGTATGCTCTCCTCTTGCACCTAGTGTGATCTGGAGGATCAGAAAAGAGAGTTGTTAGTTCAATAATTTCTTGAGTATGCTCTCTTCTTGCACCTAGTGTGACCTGGAATATTAGAAAGAGAATTATTAGCCTGAGTTGAAAAATAAAAAAATAAAAAAAAATGACATGCATAGAGCAAGAGATTCTAGGGGAAGGTTTATAGCTAGGGCCAAAAGTTCGATTTTCACAACTCCAGCTAGTTCAAGGCATAGACAAGATACACCTCCATCATCTCCGACTCACACTCCCAGCCTTAGGATTCCTAGAATTCAAGGGGCAGTGGCTGAATTAGGAGACTCTCCCACACTATCCATCAAATCTGACCTAGGAGAAAAAAATTTCTTCACTTTTACAGGGGAACAAATTGTAATCAAAGAAGTAGAATCACCTTAGAAGAGGAGGGAGAAATTCTTCCTCGTTCACCATTAATAGAAGAACCAGAGGACTCTAAGAACTCTGAGGAAACTATCATGATAGAGGAAGTAGTAAATGGATTTGGAGGAGGGGGTAGAGGTAGAGGTAGAGGAGGAGGAAACAATGGAGGAGGTAGAGGTAACAATGGGGGAAATAGGGATGGAGATAACTCATTTGGATTCCCTATAGCTGATGAGGAGACCCATACAACAATGAAAAACATTTCACCATTTGTACTCCCAAAATTTTATGGGTTTCGAAGTGAGGATCCTGAAACATTTCTATTTGAGTTTGAAGTCTTGTGCCGAACCTATGACTATATGGAAGACTCTCAAAAACTCAAACTGTTTCCTTCAACATTGAAAGGAGCTGCTTTGAAATGGTTCATGGGATTAGTCACATAATCTATTAGGACTTGTAATGTTATGAAACAAACATTTTTGGATAGATACCTAGATTATTGCATGCCCACCAATCATAAGGATGAGGTATTCAAGATGATGCAAAAAGAAGATGAAAACTTGGAGGATTTACTTGAAAGATTTCAATACAACTTAAAGAGAGAAAAAATGAGTAATTTAGATGAGGAAACCTTGAAAGCCCTTCTATTGAAAGCCATTAGAGATGAATGGATAGATATTTTAAACATGATGGGGAAGGGAGATATTTATCAACTTCCACTCCATGACATAGCAGAACTATGTGTCCATCTCTCAAGGGGAAAATCTAAAACTGGAAAAGGGCCTAGAGATCCTTCTCTTATTAGAGCAAACAAATCTACAACTGGATCAGTAAGTAGGGCAGAGATTGGCAATATGCTTGATGACTTAAAAACTGATATTCTAGGGAGCCTTAGTGAACAACTAGTTACCCTTAAAATACAAAACAAGCAGAAAGCAGAAGCCGAAGCCTTAGCCATCTTTTGTCCAAAATGTAGAAAGAAACATGCTTTAAGGGAATGTCCCTTGGATGCAAAAGTTGTAGAGACATGTGTGATTTTCTCAGAAAGCCATGAGACCAAGGATTGTCCTTCAATTCCTGGGCTCAAAGCTGTCTTTCACGAAGATCCAAATTTAGTAGAATCCCCTTGTTTTGTTTCAAGAAGACCATGGCAGGGGCCACAAAATCAAGGATTTAACAATCCTATGAACTCTCATTTTCCACCAAATTGGAATTCTTGGCAACAACCTTGGCCCCAATCTCAAAATCCATACCAATCATGGGCACAAGGGATGCAAAATCCTTATGGGAGATTTGCTCAATTTTATCAATATCCTCCATCTTTTCAAAATCAACAAAATCCACAAATTCCAAATCAAAACCCACAACTTTCATTACCATTTCCGCAACAACAACCTTCTCAACAAAATCCAAATTCTCAACTCTTGCTTCCATTTCAACAAAAGACAAATCAACTACCAGCCCAGCCATTGCCAAATCCCAATAACAAAAATCCTCAGAATGCTTACATGGTAGAAGGACAACAATTTCCTACCTATATGATTGTTCCTCTCAACGATGTACAACTTAGGTCTGGTAGAGTTTTAGAAAAACCTTCTATAGATGTTCAAAAGCAAGATACCTCTGAGGAGGATTCTCTTAAAGCCAATAAAGGTTCTGAGGAAGCATCTCTTCATAACCCAAACATTCAAAAAGAAAAAGAAAAAGAGTCAACCCCCACAACTCCTGTAGTTGAGCAACCTGCATCTTCATCCACACCTCCTTTCCCTAAAAGATTACAAATTGACAAAGGGGTGGAAAAACAAATCTTTTTGCCTAACTATGATTTCCTAGATGAATTAAAAAATGTATGTATCAAGATTCCCTTAATACAAGCCATTAAAAAGATTCCTATTCTAGCAAAAACAATAAAGGAGTTGATTCTCAAAAGACCAGGAAGGAAACCAAGAGATACAAGAAGCATCCACCTGGTAGGAAAAATTGCAGATATCATGATGGGAAAAATTACCATGAAAAAATATGTAGATCTAGGAAGTCCAATTGTCAAGACACATATAAATGGGATAGAAATTCCAAATACTTTGATTGACTTAGGGGTTGCTATCAACATTATGAGTAGACAGACTATGGAACAGCTTAAACTTCCTAATATTCTTTTTACACCTACCTTACTAAAACTTGGAGATAGATCAATAATCAAACCAGATGGTGTATTAGAAGATATTTCAGTCTCCTTAGATTCTTGGGAATATCCAGTAGATTTCATGATTTTGACTCCTAAGAGTAATTTAGGAGGGCATCCACTCATCTTAGGAAGACCTTGGCTAGCCACAACTAATGCTTTCATTAGTTGTAGATTTGGAGATATGTACATTTCTGATGGTAGTTTGACAAAGAAATTCAATTTGTATCCTTTAGCAAAGCAATTACAGAAGTAGGAGACAATGAATGGGTCGTTGGTGAAGACAGTTTACAACCTGTCTTTACCATTTCTGAAAGTAGTGAAGATAGTTAAATTCTGAACACATTAGAAAATTTTGGAACATATTCAGAATATGACCACACACAATTTCAGTTAGACTCTGACATTGAGTATTTATCATCAAGACAAATGTCTCTTTACTCTATGGAAGAGTTTGGTAGTTCTACCATTGAGATTTTTCCAGGTAAAACATTGAATATCAACAAAAATTTGGAAAAATCACAACAGGAAGAGCTAACCAAAATCTTGCAAAAACATTCTACTACATTTGCATGGGAGTATACTGATATGAAAGGTATTGATCCTAAGACTTGCATCCATCATATCTATATTGAGGAAAATAGTAGACCAATCAGACAACCTCAGAGAAGGATGAATCCAAATCTTAGGGAGATAGTGAAAGAAGAGCTCCAAAAACTACTCAATGTAAACTTCATTTATCCAATTTCAGATAGCCGATGGGTTTCTCCTTTGGTTATAGTACCCAAAAAGAATGGTAAATGGAGGGTATGCATTGATTACAGGGAATTGAACAAATCAACTTTGAAGGATCACTTTCCTTTGTACTTTATCGATCAAGTATTAGATACATTAGCAGGCAAAAAGTACTTTTCATTTCTGGATGGTTTTAGTGGTTATAGTCAAATTCAGGTAGCACCTGAGGATTGGGATAAGACCACATTTTCCTATCCATGGGGAAATTTTGCTTATCGAGTGCTTCCTTTTGGATTACGTAATGCACCCGCGACATTCCAAAGAGCAGTACTAGGAATTTTTTCTGATCTAATCCATGATTGTGTAGAGGTTTATATGGATGATTTTACAGTTTATGGTGATTCATTTGAAGAGGCATTAGAAAATTTGGAAAAAGTCCTTATAAGATGTAAAGAGACAAACCTTTCATTAAGCCATGAAAAATGCTTTATGATGTTTACTGAAGGTATTGTTTTAGGACATCATATTTCAGGGGATGGGATTAAAGTTGAAGTCATCTCCAAATTGCTTATTCAAAATTGTCAAAAAGATGTTAGAAGTTTTCTAGGATTTACTAGATACTATAGAAGATTTATAGAAAACTTCACTAAAATAGCATCTCCACTCTTCAAACTGCTTACAAAAGATTGTGAATTCAAATGGGATCCTGATTGTCAATCAGCATTTGAAACTTTGAAAACAAGAATATCTGAAGCGCCTATCTTGAGAGGACCAAATTGGAAACTTCCTTTCCATATTTCTACAGATGCTTCAGATACAGCTTTAGGAGCTGTGTTGGGTCAAAAAGATTTAGTTCCTTATGCCATTTACTATACCAGTAAAAATTTGACTCCCAATGAGTTGAACTATACTGTAACTGAAAAAGAGTTCTTAGATGTTGTTCATGTAATCAATAAGTTTAGACACTATATAACAGGCTATGAAACTTTTATTCATATTGATCATTATGCAATTAGATATCTAATGAAAAAACCTATTACTAATGGCAGAGTTACAAGGTGGCTCCGAATTTTACAAGAATTCAATATTACTGTGTTAGATAGACTAGGGAAACAAAATACAATAGCTGATTTCTTGTCTAGGACTCAGAATACTAAAGAGGATTCTCCTGTAGAGGATAAGTTTCCTAATGAATATTTATTTGCAGTAACTACTAATACCCCTTGGTATGCAGATATAGCTAACTATTTGGTTTCAAGGAAACTACCTCCACATTTATTTCCTGATGAAAGAAGAAAGATTATTTAGGAGAGTTCAAAATATTCATGGATTTATAACGAATTGTTTAAAACAGGGCCACATCTTGTGATCAGAATATGTGTTAGGGAAGATGAAATGCCTGATATTCTTAAAGCATGCCATGATGAACCATGCGGCGGACACTTTGCTGAACAAAGGACAACCTATAAAATCCTCTCTTTAGGATATCATTGGCCATCCCTCTTCAAAGATGCAAAACAATATTTCAAAAGGTGTGACAGCTGCCAAAGAGTAGGGAAACCTATCCTTTCAAATGAAATGCCATTATAGCCACAGGTACTCATCGAACCCTTTGAAAAATGGGCTTTAGATTTCATTGGACCTATTAACCCACCATCTATACAAAGAAAGTATATATTGTTATGTATTGATTATGTCACTAAATGGGTAGAAGCCAAAGCATTATTTTCTGCTACTGAAAATTCAGTTGTTAGTTTTGTATGAGGATATTTTTACTCGCTTTGGTGTTCCAAGAGAAATTGTGACAGATCACGGAAGTCAATTCACATCCAACCTGGTGGAGAAGCTGATGGAAGAATAAAAAATCAAGCATAGAAAATCTACTCCTTACCATACGCAAGCAAATGGTCAAGTGGAGTCTAGAAACAAAGTTATTGAAGGCATCATCACCAGAACGTTTCATCTACACAGAAGAGATTGGGTAGAAAGGCTTCCTGAAGCATTGTGGGCCTACAAAACTACATGGAGAAATACAACAAGACATTCTCCCTATGAACTTGTTTATGGGAAAGAAGTCCTGCTCCCCATTGAGTTCCAAGTCAAAACTTTCAAGATGGCAGTTCAGTTGGGAATGGATCTATCAGAAGCCCAAAGGCATAGAATGGAGCAGTTGAATGAGCTAGATGAGATCAGACAAGAGGCAATCCTAAGAATTTATATAGTTCAATATCAAAGAGCTAAGTGGCACGACAAATACATCAAGGAGAAAAAGTTTCAAGGAGATTGGGCATTGCTATTTGATTCCAAGTTTAAAGATTTTAAAGGAAAATTTCAGACTCATTGGCTTGGGCCATATGAGATTGACAAAATCTTTAGCAATGGAGCAGTAAGAATCAAAACCATTGATGAACATCAAACTCCTCTTATTGTGAATGGCCATAGATTAAAGATCTATCATAAGCCACTCTCAAAAGAGGAATTTGTCAAAATCTTTTAAGATAGTTCTGCGATAAGGCTGGTGAAGAAGAATCCTTCTTCTCCACCAACCTAGCCTTCATTCTTTTCTGTAAAAAAGAAAAAAAAAAGAAAAAATGCATAAGCCTGAAAACCAATCACTGATTGGTAGTCTTATATGGAAAATACAAGGCGAAAATCAGGAACTCCTGACGCCCTATATTTTCCAAAAAAAATCTTCTCTCATTGTATTCATAGTTTCATGACATCTCACTTCACTTCATTCCACCTCATTTCACTTCACTTCAGTTCATTTTCATTTCATCATCTCATTCCGCCAATAAAATTCCTTTTATGACCATTTTCATTCATTTAGTCATCATTTATCCATCTCCATTCAGTCATATGATTACTGTGTCAGTTTCCGTAGCTGAACCCAGTTTCCACAGCCAGAGGCTGATTCCGCAGCCATCACTCTGTTTTTCAACACTGACAGTTAGATTTTAGTTAAGTGATCATGAAAATCAAATGCAGGTATGACCAAGCACATATTTTGAAGATATGAGGCACTAAAAAGCATCAACAAGGAGCAGCTGATCAAAGGTTAATGGACGAAAAGTGGAAACAATTCCAAGGTATGAGTAAGATTTATTTCAAATAGCATCTAGAGCACATTTTATATAGTTTTGAAACCATGGCTCCATTATATGCAATGATTGGCATTGATAGCGCATAACCGTTCCACGACCTATGATTCCTCCATGAACCTTGTATTTATTTTTCAAACGGCCTCATGATCAAGCCTCCAGATTTAAATCGTGTTTGGTTGCACTTTGACACTCCACTTGTAATTATGGGGACGTGGTTGATTTGATCACGGCTCTTCTCCGCCGCACAAATTCCGCAACCATTTCTTGAGCATGTTTACATCTACTTCGTAGATATCCAGTTTAAAACTCTGCCGAGCTCACTTTACTCCCCTACTATTCTATTGAAGTCACGTTTGCATTCCTACCCTGTTCACATAAGCCTCTGCTCCGCTGCATAAAATCACTCCTGCTACTTGTTCATTGTTTTCCATCTACAGTCACTGGTTTTTCTCCATAAATCCTGTCCATTTCACGCTAACCCAGCTGTCTCACTTCCGTTCATCCAATACCTATGCAGACGTGTTTAAAATAGGAGGAAAGAATGGGTCCTCTGTTGAGAGCAGAACCAGAAGGGCCCAAATTTATGGAAGGGTATCCGCAAGTGAAAAGCATGCTAAGGAAGGCCCGATGGTTACAATTTATTCAGAAATTCAGAGGCTACAACAAGGAAGTTACGAAGACTTTTGCAAGGTCCTTTGACAGCGTAGAAGCAGAGGTTGGAGACCTTAAATTCACAATCATAGAGGCGTCCATAGCAGCTGCAACTGAACTCCCACAGGAGGGAGAACGGTGGTTCAAAAATAAGAGCTTTGACGAGAGAGCATGGAGGGTTATCCTACGAAATCTAGGTATGGATGTAACCATCTTTAATCGAGGAATCCCTGTCTCTGCTTTACAAGAAAAATGGGCTAGTTTACTATTAATAATCCAGAAATTCATTACTTGTGAGGGACGATTCGGGTCAATGTACATGTACCACACCGGTTGCTGATGAATTTTCTAGAAAACCAAACTCTTAATTTGCCCTATTTCTTGCTAAATAGCCTGAAGAAAATGTCCACCACCATCCAAAAGAATCTGGGGGACGTAGAACCCCACTTGTATCACCATGACCTTGTGAAAATCTTGATTGAAAGACAATTAAAGGAAAAGAAGGATACCTGGGAGCAGTTTTTAGTTAGAAATTTCTTTAAAGATCCACAAGAAACCCCTGAAAGAAGTACATCAAGGAGAAGCATAAGAAAGAAAACAAGTGATAGAATTTAGGACACTCCTACTAACATAGTTGAAGAAACTAGTAGGGAAGAAAAACTGTTTGAAAGTAGGAAGGAAAAGACTGAGGGTAAGAAGCCAAGAAAATAAAAAAGGAAAAGAAATATTGAGGCTGTCCAACAAACCCCAGAACCTTCCTCAGAAGAGGACCACCAAATACTGTCTGAAAGACTAGTTTACCTTCAAGAACAGTCAGCTGCAGCAAGAAGAAAGGGAAAGAAAAACAGAGAGGGGAGAAAGAGGATACTAGCCCACAAAATTTAAGGAGAAGTTCCAGACTAAAAGGGAAATTGAGGAAAATACAAATTAAGGGGCCCCACTTTATTGATTTAGGAGGGGAAACACTGGAACAACCTTCAACAATCCCTCCTAGCTGTGGTCCCCACCATACTCCTATTTCTCAGCTAGATTTTGACATGAGTCCTTCTCGGCCAGATTTTGAAATCAGTCCTTCTCAACAGGATTTTGGGGTCAACCCAAGAAAGACCACACCTGAGATAGACCCGAACCAGCAAGAAATGTATGATTATATAGAGTCCTTGGAGAAAACGGCCGCAGATCCAGGCACTTCATCTGCCCAGCCTAATACAGCTCAAGAAGCTCAAATCCAATCATTAAAACAAGAAGTTTTTGAGCTGGAGGTCTTAAATAGACACATCAAAAGAGAAAATGAAACATTGAAGGAACAGGGTAGATTAGATAAGATTATTCATGACAACACCATGTTGCATCTTGGGCTATGACAGAAGAAAAATAGAAAATTAAAGAAAAAGAACAGAAGGTTGAACAGGGCTCTCATCAACCTCAAGTTCAAGTGTCTAATGAGGAAGCTGAGGATGGTAGTGGTCCCAAGAAAGAAGAAAAGAAGGCTGGATGTATTGGCAGAGGTCTCAGAACACATGAACTGAAAGGAGGATGATCAAAGTTTTAGTTGCATGGGGACATGCAACACCTTCACAGTGGGGGTATGTAGAGCTTTGAAATTACACCTCTCCTACACATTTTCCCAAACTTTTTCCCCTCACCAGCACTCCATAAGCTATCAGAGATCATTGCATATTGATTCTAAAAGAGAATTTAAGTAGTTTTCTAACTATGTTTTTGTGTTTGCTGTTTGAACTAGATTTTGCTCATTAGCTGCGGAATCCAGTCACTTTCCACATCTGATTCAAATTTCCGCAACTGTTTTTTTTAAACTCTAGGTTGCAGGTGTCATTAGGCAAAACAAGCCACATGGGCAAGTTAGAAATGACCTAGACATGGATCAGGTCCTATTGGTTCAGCCGAATTCATCAAGGGAAGCTGTGGTCAACGGTGGTTAAACAATGGTCCAATGTAAGAGTCCTACGGCAGCCGAACTCTGTTTTCAAACACGTGAAGGATTCTGAAGGATGCGTGGCTGTTCCTAAATCTCTGGGTGATGTTTCCACCTGTAGAATGCCCCACGATGCGAATCCAACAACCACAGTTGATAGATTTAATGGTCTCGGCAACCATTATGCTAAATCCATGGACGTTGTCTTTTACGTGTCTCCTGTTCACGTAGTTTTACAAGAAAATAGTTATGTAACCATTGTTATAAATAACGCATTTCTATAACGTATGGAGTTAGTCTTTTGTTAATGTAATTTTGCTGTTCAAAGTTCACTGTGCCATGACACTAGTTTTATTGTTGTTACTGTGTTTTGAAATATATGAGAAGACTCTGTTTCTACATGATTGCATGAACATAATTTTGGATTGATAGCCTGTTGACCGAGGCTATGCAGAGGGCCCCTGTACACTGAGGTTTCGTTTCTCTTGTTGCTGTAAAGTTTTATGCATTGTTTTCTTATTTCCATCGCATATATTCCATAGTTGTCCACCTGTGTATATCTCAATTGTTATGGTATTTCACTTCTATTCATGATTTTACAAGTTTGTATGACACTGATCAGTGCATGTATGTTTCAGGATAGAGTAGGCAGCCCGGGCATCTACATATAATTTTCACAATGACTAGTGACATGGGATTAATTCTCTATTGACTTTGCTTTTCTTAGTTTTTTTTAATTCCAGTTCTGATTTGTTGATTTCAGTGTTGTTAATTTGCTTTGTTAGAAATCAACTTGCTCATGTCATTGACGATTACCTCTGAAAGCCATAGCTAGACTAACTGGCGAGGAATCGGATTATGAATGTTGTGAATTGATTTTAGTTTTACTTTTCTGCAATTAGATATCAGATTGCTCATGTCATTGACGATTACCTCTGAAAGCCATAGCTAGACTAACTGGCGAGGAATCGGATTATGAATGTTGTGATTTGATTTTAGTTTTACTTTTCTGCAATTAGATATCAGATTGCTCATGTTATTGACGATTATCTCTGAAAGCCATAGCTAGACTAACTGGAGAGAGATCGAACTATGAATGATGTAATTTGATTTTAGTTTTACTTTCTTTGCAATTTTTGATTTCTTTGAGTGCAGTAGCTTAAATCACTTTTCTGTATTTAGACAGCAGCAGAGATAATAGTTTCATGATCAGTAGTTCATTATTTACTTGTTTTAAATAGCAGCACATTTTCCATTCTTGTTCAAGCATTACTGCCATCACTACTATATTCTAAGATCTTCTGAAGTGCTAAGGGTTGGAAACCATTATAGAGGACATAATTGCCTAAAATCCATATCCATGCTTGCCTTCTAAAGACTCAGGAATAGCCATTCACATTAGGAGATAAACGAAGATAACCCCCCCCCAAAAAAACAAAATAAAAATTGAAAAATGACAAAAATATAAGAAAGAGGCTATCTTTCACATATAGTGCACCACACTTCACTAGTTTACGACTCTCGGATTGATAATTAATGTAGCAATTTAGGACACACTAAATTGACCAAACACATCCCACCGTTCCTTGGTCTGCATGCAGTGTCCAATGTAGACTGCCTTTGACCATAATTTCCACCATTGTTGGACACATTTGAGATTGCAGAACAACTCACACCAACAGAGCTCAACCCGGACTGCATGGAACATGCCACAACTGATCAGAGCATGGACGCACAGATCAAGAACACTCGCCAACAAAGAATACAACTATATCGAGTTGTCAAAGCATGCAAACTCCTTCATCGAGGCAAGTGGTTCACTAGGGATTAGGTTCAACAAAAATTTCCTGACCTCATGGAGGCTCTGCATGCAATGGAGACCATTGCTTCCTAAGGGGGGAGGAATGATCTAGGTGGATATTGGTGGCCACCCACCTATTCCACCTAGACCCCATAGTCAGTTTCATCTGTTTCCTTTTTCATTTTAGCATTGACTATTTTTAGCAGTTTTTCGGGTCTTGAACTTCCGGAGCAGTTTTGACCCCCTAAATGGATTTTTTTTGGGGTCCGCGACAAGATCATAAAAATAGGAAGGGGCTTGCAGTGAAACTTATAGTACTTGGAGAGACCTTTCCAAAAGGGTATTGTACACACCAAACAGAGATAATATGACCAAGTTATGACCCCAGGAAGTTGGCTGCCCAACTAACGCAAACGAGGCCCACAAACTCTTGTTCTTACATCTTGTTGTAGATTATATTGTGATTTAAGCCTTATTTTTAGTTTTATCATGAAATTAAAGAAAAATCAAAAGAAATGAAAAATCAAACCTTTGTTTAAAGGCCATGCAGGTTTAAGAGGTGTGATCAAGTGATAGCTAGATGGGCATGATGAGGTGTGCTGTGGGAAAACAACAAGTTTGAAGGCTAATTAAGGCTCAACCCCACAGTTGACCATGACGTGAGCATGGTTGACCACAATGTGTGGCGTAGAATCATTGCTGGGGTTCGTTCACAATGTAGTTCCCTTATATGCTTTACCCCGGCAAAGTCTAAGAGAATTGAAGTATTTTGTTTAATTTCACACAAGTTAACTTGAACGGGTTTTGTTTCGGAAACTCGATGCGATGGTGTACCTACGAGAAGATCTAGGCCGTTGATCGACAAGCCACTGATCCAACGGTAATTGGGCAACAACTTATCAGATGCGACAGTATATCAAATGTAGTTCAAGCTTGCTAAAGTCTAGGTTAATCTCAGCCGTCCATCTAAAAAGACAGGATCCAATGGATATTGGGCAAAGAAATGATCGGGTTTTAGCATTAAAGTTAGATCTGATAGATTATTTATTGGTGATATATATTTCCCATCAGATCCATATGGGAGTCAACGGAGTGTTGAACAGGCAAACTTGATAGGATTTATTCAAGTGAGTTTAAGATCCTGTGGGTTTCAGAGGATCAAACTGTTGATTGAACAAATGATCGAATGGCTCACGCACAGCTAAGGCAGACCCGAAGGGTTTATGAATCAAATTGTTAAATCTTTTCAGTTCTGTGGCAAACTAATGTTTCGCGTAAAATAGCCAATTCCGTTGTTTAAGTGAGACAATCAGAATTAGAGGTGGATGACTAAAACTTCAAAGGAAGGTGATTGGTCAGGTTTTCTTGTGTTTTGGCCAATCAAAACGCAATTGATACATACGTAAGCCTGGGTTCACGCATGGGGTTTTGTCAAAGTTTATTATAATTAAAATGGTTTAATCATTATTAAAGATTATACATAGCAACTCAGCAACCGAACAACAGAGCCGAAAAGCTAGTAGTTATCATTATTGTCTAATTTCTGTTACTTCCTGTTATTCTATATTCTTTAGAAGGGGGTGTCTTTTACCCTCTGTCTAATGTTTTTTAATAATTTTTACTCTAGACAGTTAGGAAAATAATTAAGCAGTTTGACAGTTTTCGTGATCACCAACTGTCTTGTAAGGTATAAAAAGAGGTAAATTTAGAAAGAAGGGGTTCGAATTTTGGAGAACTTGGAGACTAAGCTACTGAATTCCTGATACAACAACTGATTAATGAAGAATCAAAAGTTTTCGATATGTTGTTGGGTACGATTTTGTGTCCTCTTTGATTATGTGTCATCTTATGTTTTCTTCCTTTGAGTATAGTAATTGAAGTTGCAGGTCTTTATTTTCCTATGTAAATAAAGTTAAATTCCTTAAAGAGCACTCCCATACTTTAAGTTTCCATATCTACAATTCTTCTAAGTTACAGATAGTAGTTTAAGTATAAAACAACATATTATCTATAACTTCTCCCAGTGTCGCAGATAGTAGATCTTATGTTAAACAACATATTGTCTATGACTGATTCAATCTTCCTTCATTCATCATTTATATTCAAAAATCAAATGGAATTATGATGTTATCATGTCACCTAAGTATTGAGGATTAAGAACTAGATTTCCCAGGTCATTCATTTGAGAACATAATATATAATTGAGTGACAAATAAGTGACAAACAAGTGACAATATTTGTAATCATTAATGTCTTAAGTACAATTTCTATATAGCCAGGAAATTGGTTTCTTCAGGTACAACATTATTTTGCGCCGCTACCGGGGAGAGAAGACAGGAGCACTTTTCCCTGGGTTTTCAATATTTTCCTCTAGTTGTTTAGTGAGGAGGAAATATTTGGCTATTTTAAATCAAAGCAATAAAAGGCGACTCCACAAGAACAAGAACCACAACCTGCAAAACAATTGAATAAGAACAATTTTCCCTGGGGTTTATTAAGTTAGAAGCTAATTATTGAGGGTGACAAGTTTCAACAGTTGGTTGTACATTCATACCTGTGATCTTCACTTTGAAGTTTTCTTTTCTGGGATTTAATGGTTATCCCTGCATTCTTAGTCAATAAATTTGGCCCACTAGATTTTATTGGGATCATTGGCTATCCTCATCATATGCCTACATTTCATGAGTGGAATGAGTATCTCTCAAGATTCAGTGGAAATGAATATGAAGATCCAGTTCAACACCTCCAAGAGTTTCATGAATGCATGGAGCAGCAGAGCATCATTCATGAAAGTGTGAAAATGAAGTTGTTTATGTTTTCTTTAGACCAAGAAGCTAGGGTTCGGTACAAGTCCCTACCTCGTTCAAGAATTTCATCTTTGAAATATTTCCATTCAGTTTTCAATTCTTTTTGTAGAACTTCTTATGCACACAAGTTTCTTTTTGAAGGTTGTTGTGAATATTATGATTCTAAACAAATTTTAAAAGCTCATGATATTCCTCCTGAAGAAACTAATGATCATTTTGATAATATATCAAGCATTCAGAGAGGTTATAGACAAATTGATTATGAGAAAGCCTTTGGAAGCAAAGAACTATCATCTTCTCAAAGTGATATGGAAAAGTTTATAAATGACTTTTCTTCAATAACCTCACAAGCATAGAATTGGTTGACTTTGTTCCAAGCAAATCAAGATAGTATTCAAATGGAGAAAAGTTCAAACATGCATCAAGAATTTCTACCCAGCAGTCAAGAAGAGGGATAAATAAATGAGGAACAGGAAGAAGGTCTTCAAGTTCATCAGTTGGGTGTTGAACATAGAGAAGGAAACCAGTAAGTGGGAAATGTTGGACAACAATATATTGAGCCATTTATCATAGCAAAAGAGGCTATCTTATGTAAAAAGAAAGCTGATAAAGAGAGTGTATATCATTGCATTGAAGAAAACAATGATGCCCATGGATTAGAGGTAAACAACCTATTTGAAGTTGGCCATATGTCATATAGTGATGTGAAAATTTTTCTTTTTCTTCCCGAGGTCACAAATACAAATTTTCAATCAAAGCTCAAAGATGAAAAGTGGAGACATAAAAGTGACATAGTTCATTTTCTTAAAGATTTTGTTGATTGTTCTATTGAGGATATCATCCAAATAGAACGTCTATTCGAGCAAGAACCTTCATACATAGATACTCTCTCTTTTGGAGCTAATCAGGACCATATTTTTTCTTATAATTTTAAAGATCCTGTGGCAGATTACATGGAGAAATTTATTAACAACCTACACATACCATCTTGTCGATATATTCTAGATTTTTGTCGTGATCTTCCCTTATGAATGTTTTATTTTTTGTTTAGGATGAATTGTATTTTCAAAATTCATTGGAAAAATGGTTCTAGATCAGGCACTCAAATGCTAACTTAGTACCATTGGAAGATTGACTTCACCTGATGAAGATCAGTCATGCACATAGGTAGGAACCTGTACATAAATAAGCTTAGGTGTTGAGTATTTGGTTTCCAGTTGCATTTCTTTAGTTTAATTTTAGCGGATAAATAAGGGTGACTGTCCTAGTTGGAAACCGATTTGCAGAGGTTTCAGACTTCAAGAATGTCGGGTTTCAGTTTTTCAAATTCGAAGGTTTTCAAAGTTTTGGACTCCCTGCTCAATTAAGGCTATTGATCTACAATTCTCAACACCTTGCTATCAAAGCACAAGAATCCAATTAATATATATGTCTGAGTAAAATCAGTGTTCAAAAGCCATAATATTTAAATTGATTAAGAAATATATGACTCCATGCTTGAGGTGAAGGCAATAATCTGGGGATCTTAGTGCTTCTGTGGAAAAGGCACTATCCCCAGGTGGAGCTAGATGTTGTAGCTTATATTGTGATTTAAGCCTTATTTTCAGTTTTATCATGAAATGAAAGAAAAATCAAAAGAAATGAAAAATCAAACCTTTGTTTAAAGGCCATGTAGGTTTAAGAGGCGATGATGAGGTGTGCTGCGGGAAAGAAACAAGTCTAAAGGTTAATTAAGGCTCAACTCTGCAGTTGACCACGACGTGAGCATGGTTGCCCACAACGTGTGGCCTAGAATCATTGCAGGGGTTCATTCTCACTGTAACTCCCTTATATGCTTTACCCCCACAAAGTTTAAGAGAATTGAATTATTTTGTTTGATTTTGCACAAGTTAACTTGAACGGGTTTTGTTTGGAAATCCGATGTGATTGTGTACCTGCGAGAAGATCTGGGCTGTTGATCGACAAGCCACTGATCCAATGGAAATCAGGCGACAACTTATTGAACGCGAAAGTATATCAAATGTAGTTCAAGCTTGCTGAAGTCTAGGTTAATCTCAGTCGTCCATCCAAAAAGACAGGATCCAACGGATATCGGGAAAAGAAATGATCGGGTTTTAGCGCTAAAGTCAGACCCGAAAGATTATTAACTGGTGATATATATTTCCCATCAGGTCCGTATGGGAGTCAACGGAGCATTGAATAGGCGGTCTCGATAGGATTTATTTCAAACAAGTTTAAGATCTCGTGGGCTCTAGAGTATCAGACCATTGATTGAACGAATGATTGGACAGCTTACGCTTAGCTAAGGCAGACCCAATGGGTTTATGAATCAAATCGTTAAATATTTCAGTTTCGTGGAAAACTAATGTTTCATGTAAAATAACCAATTCCGCTATTTAAGTGAGACAATCAGAATTAGCGGTGGATGACTAAAACTTCAAAGGAAGGTGATTTTCGAGTTTTCTTGTGTTTTTGCCAATCAAAACGCGCCTGATACATACGTAAGCCCGGGTTCACGCACGATATTTTGTCAAATTTTATTATAATTAAAATGATTTAATCATTATTAAAGCTTCTACAAAGAAACTTAGTAGCCAAACTTTAGAGCCGAAAAGCTAGCAGTTATCATTATTTTCTAACTTCCGTTACTTCCTATTATTCTATATTATTTAGAAGGAGGTGTCTTTTACCCTCTATGAAATGTTTTACAATAATTTTTACTCTAGACAGTTAGGAAAATAATTAAGCAGTTTGACAGTTTTGGTGATCACCAACTATCTTGTAAGGTATAAAAAGAGGTAAATTTAGAAAGAAGGGGTTCGAATTTTGGAGAACCTGGAGACTAAGCTACTGAATTCCTGATACAACTTTTGATTAGTGAAGAATCATATTTTTTCCATACGTTGTTGGGTATGATTTTGTGTCCTCTCTAATTATGTGTCATATTATGTTTTCTTCCTTTGAGTATAGTAACTGAAGTTGCAGGTCCTTATTTGCCTATGTAAATAAATTTAAATTCCTTAAAAAGTGCTCCTATACTTGAACTTTCCATATCTGCAATTCTTCTAAGTTACAGATAGTAGTTTCTCTATAAAACAACATATTATCTATAACTTCTCCCAGTGTCATAGATAGTATATCCTGTGTTAAACAACATGTTGTCTATGACTAATTCAATCTTCCTTCATTCATCATTTATATTCAACAATCAAATGGCATTTTGATGTTATCATGTCACCTAAGTATTGAGTATTAAGAACCAAATTTCCCAGCTCCTTCATTTGAGAACATAATATATAATTGAGTGACAAACAAGTGACAAACAAGTGAAAATCTTTGTAGTCATTAATGTCTTAAGCACAATTTCTATATAGCCAGGAAATTGGTTTCTTAAGGTACAACACATCTTATGGGTTAGGGTTTTGGTTGTTTAGGGTTTTCTCATGTTTTCCAATAATAAATAGGCCCTTGAGCCTCATTGTAACATATTTCAGAGGGATGTAGCCACCACATCTCTTCTTAGAGATAAGCTACCATTGCTCGAGCTATCTTATTTCCATTCTATTTGTAAGCATAATTCAATATTTTACTATTAGTGAAATGAAGTGTTTTTTTGCTTCAGCTCTGTGTTTATGATTATATATGTAAGTTGTTGCATTCTTGTTTAAGTTCGGATCATCTACGAAACAAGAAGATATTTTCATATGGAAATTGGGCTAGAATGGCTGCAAGGAGGTAGGGGTAGAGGTGAAGGTTTTGCAAGGTGTTTCTATCTAGTTTATTAGTAGTGAGAACGAGTGAGTTTTCAAGTGAAACAATTTTCCTTGTATTTGATCTAATTTCTCAAAACTCTATCAATAAAATTGTATAGAAAGAAGTGGGTTTTCCCAAGAAAAGTTTTGTGTCTTTTGTGTGACTGTGTTCTTTATCTTTGTGTTTTATTCTGCTGCTTGTCTATTGCTAAGAATTTTTGTGTCTTGATGAAAATAAATCAATTTCAGATTGTTCATCATAGTAGTTGCAAATTTTTTGTGGGAAATTAGCATACCTTTACTTAAAAGATATTCCTATTTATGCTAAAACGATAAAGGAATTATGTCTAAAGAAACTCTAAAGAAAAAGGAAAGAATTGTGACAACCCCTGGATAATATTTTTTCTCATTGTAAATAATTGTAATTAATTAAATGGTTGAGAGAGGGACACATATCTTGTCGCTTGAGGAAGGAGATGGCTTGAGGAAGATTGTTTAAGGAGTTGGTTATTTTAATGGAATACATGGGTTGGTTGAAGTGGTATTAAATGACTTGATTGTGCACTAATTTTAACCAACAAGAAAAGGACAGGCCTAGGTGTCCTTAGACTCCAATAGTAAGCAATAAAAGACAAAATAATTCTAGTTTATAATGGGTTGTGTTGTCCAAGGTATGAGTTGTGTGGAACCTAGGGAAGAGGTAGGTAGTTAGCCATTGAATAAGAAATGAAAAATCAGGTGAGGAGTTTTACAAAAAAGGAGAACACATAGAGAAATATCTCTCTCTCTTGTGTAGAAGAAAATACAAATAGAGGAACTAAAAATGCAGAGAATAGCATCAAGAATTGTTGTGGAAGAGCACAGAGAATGCAACATCTCAAATTTTTGTTGCTAAGTGTTGGAGAGAACTTAAACACTAGCTAAAAAACCTTCTTAGAGGCTTGTTGGGCATAAGCATCATAGAGAGTAGTGTATTTCCTAAAGGGTTGAAGAACCCACCGGGAGTTTGTGGATTGATGAACCTATTGGACTAGGGAGAGTCACTAAGGTACTTGTGAGGGTTGAAGAACCATTAGGAGTTTCATTGGGGATGAAGCTTTGGTGCTTGACTCACTGATGAACCATATCGAGAGTGATCTCTATACCCATCAACGACTTATCCATTGATGAACCTTCCTTATTGCGGACTCTCTTCTCTTGAAAGTGAGGTAAAGTTCTCTGCGTTGGGGTATGTAGGAATGAATGTGAATATGATTGAGTAATGTGAAAGAATATGTGTGTGTAGTTGGTGGATGAAGGCAGTGTGGCCTTTTGACATCCCATTTCAGCAGTTTTGATTCTATTTCAGGGATGTGGCCCTCTGAAAGCCCTCCACCTCATGTTTTGGAATATGATTTAGGGTGACAAATACAAGTTATATTAGTTGTAGCTTGTCTATGGTTGGGTGGAGAGTAGTAGTCCTTATCTCAATTGACATACCTTTCGGACAATAAGATAAGTGTTATTGAAGCTCTTGCACTTGAATGTTCAAATGTGTTTACTGTGTTGGCTTAAATATTGTATTGTATTGATTTAATGTGTTGGTTTATGCTTGTGGCCTAATAAGTAATGTGATTGCTTCCATCATTGAGGAATGTTGAATTCCTATAAGAATTTTGGGTAATGGCAGGGATTCTTGTATGCATTCACGAGCTCATTTTATGTTATTATCATTCTAAGGGGGTTAGTAGATTCCAGACTATTTTGAACTTATATTTTGTTTATTATTATTAGTCTAAAATTCTAGCATACCTATGAGTTATTGCAAGCTTGAATTTCATCTAAAGGGCCCCAGAGATTATGAATAGAAAGCCCTATCCTATTTTCCATATTTCTTACAGAAATGGTTGTAAGTCCTATCCATTCTTTTCTTTCTCAAGATTTGGAAGGATAGAGTTCTCATGTATGTGGGTTACGTACACGCATTTATACACTTACATATGCTTTATATGCAGGCACTTACTTCACCCGATTATGTGTTGAATACCATCCATACTAGCAACAATCATGACTATGGGACAAGAAGAGCACTCATAAAAGAGCGTGGTGGAAGAATTCCCTTATACTTTTTAACCATTATGTGGGCTTAGTACTACAACCCTATCTATTATCAAATCTCCCTTTCAATGGCACATTTGGTTGTGCCATACAATATTGGCATCTAACTTCATTGCTTGCGATGCCTTAAATCCAATTGCACGCGACAAATATCCGTGATCGTGGCCCTTCGAGACACGTCACCCCATCTTGGCTATTCCTTCAAGCACCTAGAAATTCATCTATTGCATGGGAACTCTCAGTGGCTTCTATTGGGTGTTCATGCTCCACCTTGCACGTGAGCCAAGAGTCTTGCAATCCCGACCTACTTGTAAAAATGCACTATTATTCCTTATGGGGATCTCCTTCCAGGATGACATGAGCAGTGGTGGGGGTTTCTTCCACTTAGAGTTTGATATCTTTCCTTCCCAAACTCAACTGGGCCCTCACGCCATGCCCCCTTGATGCTGAGTCACCCTAAATAGTCTCCTTCTCAGACAACGTTGAAAAACCTGGGAGATAGACACTAGGGAGACATGAATGTTTCCATTCATGTCCTCTAACAATTTGTGGAATTGTAATAGGCTTATCACCCCATCATCATTTAATACATGACACATATTTTCCACGTTTTTCATTCACCACATATGCCCGGTCCTCATCATATCACATATTTGGGCGACTATTATAAGGGAATTCCTAGGATTGAAGTCATGGGGTGAGGTGGCAAGAGTGGCCCACACCTGCACATGTCAAATGAATTTATATTTTTGTTTTAAGTCCTCCCATTGAGCCTTATGAGCCAATGATATGGGTCAATTTGTGACCCAGAGTATGAACGAGTCGACAACTAATAGGTGACTTATGACATGGGAAACCGCAAGGGCTCCATGTGGGGGTTGTGTGGGAACCACTTTGTGTGGCACTATTTAATTGGCTATGATATCAATTAACCGTATCTAATGATCCAGGAGTTGGGTTGGGACAAAATTTTATATCGTCAGAATCATGTTGATGAGATGAATATAATGGCATCATTTGTTTCAAATTTCAAAAAGATAAAAGAAAGCAAAAAATTTAGACCACATTTTTATGGTGTGATTATGGGAGTTGGGTCATCGAAGTAATTGCCTCTTCCTAACCTTATCGGGGTTGGGATTGGTAGGGGGTATGTTATAGAGTGGTATCAGAGCATCCAAATTTAACACTTTGATTGAATGGGCTCTATCATGGGAAAAATAATGGTAAGGTTCTTCCCAAGACCTTGGGAGCAAGTTGGTGCTCTATTGTAGAGCTAACAGGGCACAGAGGTTCCATATTACATTTTTGAAAGTGGATAAAACAAATTTTTAAGTGTTAAAATACAATCTTTTATTGATTGATTGCTTGTATATTGATATGCTTACCTAGTGATTTAATTATGTAGCATGATACTAATGTGTGAGCTGATCTTATTATGATATGTGCTAATGATTTATTATGGTTTTATGGATATTTATGTTCTAATATAATAGGAATAGTTTTAGCCAGCCACATATCAACATCTTCCTAAGAGGAAGAAATGTGATAACTTTCATTATGTATATTAAATTTTATTAAGTCTAACACGGGTGTGTGTATGTGCATAACAATAGATGAATATCACCAAGAACAACATAGGATGGTACAACATAAATTCTGAAGACCAAGAAATGAAGATCATGATGGTTTAACATAGTTCTGATCACACACAAAATGGGAAAGAATAAATATTAGATGACCAAGGGGGAGGGGAAAACTCTCTTGACCTGATGGGTACCCTAAATATTTTGAGGGAAAAAATAAGGAGCTACAAGTTTGACAATGAAAACTTTGTCCAACCGCAGGATAGACATGCAGAAGTTAACACAATCATATTGCAAATATTGTCAAACTTGCAAAGGCAAAGGAAATAGGCCTTGGGTACTTGTCATGGGGACAGGAAGAGTCACTTGCATAGAGGAAAGGACTAATGGAGCAGATGAGAGTCGTTTAAGGAAGAGACACAAAATGTCAAGTGAAGACATCGTGAAAGGAGGCACTCTTTTGTAAACTCCTAAAAGGAGGTCAAGCATCCATACACAACAATATGAAGATAAATGCAAGAGGCCACATCATCATCATCAAGAAGACAAGAGAGGAAGAGAATTTGTGCAAAGGAGTTCAAGACAGCCAAACCTCCCACATTTCATGGTGAAAATAAAGAATTTTGAGGATGCATAAGCCTGGATGCTACAAATTAAGAAATTATTTTGAGTCCACAATTATTCAGAGAAAATGAAAGCCAAGATCACTACCTTTAGCCTAAAGGGCAAGGCTGACATCTGGTGGGAAGTCCTGAATAATGTGAAAGGAAAAAGAGAAGAGGAGTTGTCATGGAAGAAGTTCAAGGATTACTTCAGGAAAAAATATCTATCCAAGAGATATTTTGACAGCAAGGCAAAGGAATTATATGAGCTTAAATAAGGCCATATGACAAATGATGAATACACCACCAAATTTTTGGAACTATTAAGGTATGTTTCTTACTTTAAATTAGAAAAATCAAAGATTTTAAGATATGTCAATGGACTGCTACCATCCTTTAAGGATAGGATTGAGTTCGATGTGGCCAAAACATTGGAGGATGCAATTTGAAAGATGAAACAAAGTTATGAGCAATTCAAGTGTAGGTTTGAGTTTAAATCTCAATGGAAGTCTAAAAAAAATGCCAAGTTAAAAGAAAAGAGGCAGAAAATGATTAATTAATCTCATTCAGTCCCTACTACTCAAGAGAATTAGTGGAGGTTCAACACTCTTGGAAAATACTATTCTACTCATGAAGGAGGAAAAAGTTATGGGAAGGGCCCATATAGGTGCTAGATATGTGGAGAAAATCATTTGAGAAAAGATTTCCCACAACACTAATGTAGGAATTTACAGGGTAAGTTCCTTAGATAGAACACCAAAGGACATTGCTCACAAACATATCACATATTAGTACACTAGTATTATTGACGTGGTTAAAACCCTCAAAGAGGGAAATAGTCCATGACCTAAGCCAACATAGCTGCTTCAGGAAATTTATTAATGTAAAAGAAAGAAAATTTACATAATATTCTCTCATGAATGGTCACCTAACAAATGACCCTCCATGCTCTTTAAATAAAGATCATGGACCAATCAAGTTTTAAGCCATAGATCAAGTGTCGGTAATATCGAGGATAGAATGAATCGTCAGATCACTTCGTGTCTAGAACATATCGTGAATGTCAGATTGTAAGTTACAAAAAGTACATTCTAAAGAAAGAAACTTTACCTAATTATACAATAGACCACCCCCCTTAAGAACAACCTGGGATAGGATTGAAGGATGTGCAAAGATGACACAATAGGATAAGGAAGGATGCATTGGAGCCTATCCCCCCTTAGTAGCAAGACGATCTTTATGTTTATCAACTTTTCCATCTGGTCCAAACTTGGTTCTATAAAACCATTTGCATCTAACAAGTTTTCGTCCCTTTAGAAGAGGAACAAGGTCCCATGTATCATTTTCCAATAATGAATGATATTCTTCATTCATAGCTGTGTCCCAATCTAGATGGACTGGAGCTTCTACAAAAGTGTTAGGATCACAATTCGTTGAAGGTTGAGCTAGTAAAGAAGAGGCTCTATCGAGCTGAGAACGTGTATTTTATGAAACCATCTCACAAAAAGATAGAAAAGAAAGATCAATTCCTTAGAAATCAGCCTCTTCGAGGGGTAAACCTCCTTTACATTACACAAATGAACAATTCTTGGATGATACAAATGGCAAGAACTCATTTCTATATATAGGAGTCTAAGGGGTCTCAATACAATCAGAGCCTACACAACAATAATATTGTAGGGGCACAACAATAACAATAGTGGGCTTCTATGGGGCATAATAATAACAACACGGGGACTATATGGGAACAATAATAGAATAAGGGGGTTTTACTAATAATAATAAGGGGTTACTCTAGTAGTATAGGGAGCTAACATGCTCCTCCCCTTAAAAAAGTGTTGTCCTCAATGCTTGAGTAGTTCTAGATGCATATGTATAAAATTCTCATCTTCCCATATGGAACCTTCAGCATATAAGTTCTTCCACTTGATGAGATACTCTATAATTGATTGATTCTGTAGCTTCCAATTTCTTGATTTTGTGACTGCTTCTGGTTCCAATATGATTTTTCCTTCCTCATCAAGTTCTGACAATATTGTTTGAACTAGGATATTCTCACCTATAACCTTCTTTAAGCATGAAACATGGAAAAAAGGGTGCACTCGGGAAGATGTAGGAAGATCCAATTGGTATTTCATAGTACCAATATTTTGTAACACCTTGAATGGACCATAATACTTTGGTGATAATTTATTATACTTCTTAGCTTGCTTGAGGGACATTTGTTTGTATGGTTGTAGTCATAGAAATACCTAGTCATCTACATCAAAATTCTTTTGTTGTGATATTGATTTGCCTGTTGTTTCATTAGATTCTGTGCCAAAGTGAGGTTATCCTTTAAAATTTGGAGAACTTGTTGTTGATGCTCAATGTGATATTTCATTGCGTGAACCTTTTTCTTCTTGATATGTCCTTCTATCTTGAGAGTTTGGGGAGTGGTAATTCCTTCCAATGCATTACAAGATATGGTCAAATTCATTTCTCTTTTCTCTGGGGTTGGTTCCCAGTGAGTATCCTTTTCTTTTGATGTTTCTTGATCCTTTTCTTCCTAATATTTCATTGCTTGAACCTTCTTCTTCTTGATATGTCCTTCTATCTTGAGAGTTTGAGGAATGGTAATTCATGCCAATGCATTATAAGATATGGTCGGATTCATTTTTTCTTTCTCTAGGGTTGGTTCCCGATGTATATCCTCTTCTTTTGAAGTTTCTTGATCATTTTATTCCTCCTCTTCACAATATATGTAAAATAATTTCTTCTCAGCACACTTATGACCTTTATTGTATTTTCTATCACAATTGTAACAAATCCCTTTTTCTCTTTTTTCTTCCAATTGTTGTGGTGTCAACCTTGTAGGTTGTGGAAGGCTAGGATAAATAACACTTCCATCATTATAGTTATGAGTGGTAGAATTCCTTGTTTCCATAATTTTTCTTTCCACTTTTCTTTCCAACCTGTATGCCTTCTCCAATGAATCAGGTTCCCAAAGGCGAACCTCATGTTGGATGTTATCTTTTAAAGCTCCTATGAAGAAATAAATCCTCTACTTCTACGGAATATCATTTACCCTTATATTCAATTTTTGGAATTCCCCAATGTGCTTTGCCATTGAACCCTTCAGTTTTAGATTTATAAATTGGCTAAAGAAGGTGTTTCTCTTTGTCTCCTCATAATGTGCTATCATTTCCTCCATGAAAATTGACAAGGTGACAAGTGCTTTACGAGAACAAAGCCCTCTATACCATACAAATTGATTCAATTCTAAATATAAAGATGCAATACATACCATTTGTAATAGTTGCACATCATGTAGATCAAAATATTTCTCTATCTATAGTATCCATTTTATGAATCCTTGCCATCAAACTTCCTCATATATATTTTTCTTTCTTTTAGGAGTTCAATCTTGAAATGAATGTAAATCTATAGTTTCAAATATCCAAATTCTAAAATTGCGACCTGCGGGAGCCCTTTGTGTCCTCTTTCCAATTCCACCAGTCTGATCGAAATTGGATTCTCCAAGAAAGAGTTATGCCCAATATCCCAAGATGACATGATTATATACGTTTTCAATAGAGAGAAATTGTATGAAGTTCCACATGTCACTATTTCAACCTTAGGACCTTAACCCAATACAAAGAAAACCACAGTCTGTCCTATTTCTATAGCTTCTTACGAAATTTCAATATGATAATCAGAGAGAAATTTATGATGATTTTCCCAAGGTCACTTGTTTAGGATGTAATTCAAGAGCCTGAAAAAACCTTAACTTCCCCAGATCATATCTCTAAAAACATAGCGAGCAAATATCTGACGCTTGGACTTGAGGTTCAAAATGATCTTGGATCATATGGTTTTTTTTAGCTTCTAAAAATTCGCAGCGAAAGAGTTATAGTGAAAATTCCACGAAGGCCTGTTTGGAGCATCAAAACCCTAGAATCCAAAGTTCTGATACCAAATGTTATGAAACCAGCTGACAAAAAGATAGAAAAGAAAGATCAATGCCTTAGAAATCATCCTCTTCGAGGGGGAAACCTCCTTTACATTATACAAATGAAAAATTCTTGGATGATACAAATGACAAGACCTCCTTTCTGTATATAGGAGTCTAAGGGGTCCCAATACAATCAGAGCCTACATAACAATAATATTGTAGGGGCATAACAATAACAATAGTAGGCTTCTATGTGGCATAATAATATTAAAATGGGGACTATATGGGCACAACAATACAATAAGGGGGTTGCACTAATAACAATAAGGGGTTACACTAGCAGTATAGGGACCTAACAGTGTATGATGTTGATTTGTAGGATCACCTGCAAGAGAACCTACTGCATCCTAGGTAGTGCGGACCAATTTTGGAAGCTGAGGAGCTAAAGGAGGATCCCAAGAATGTGGGGGTGTTGGGCGTAGGATCCCCCCAAGTCAATTTTTTGGGCTTAAAGCTCAAGTTTTGACTAAGTTTGATGTAAATACTACGTGATTTGTGGGTGTGAAGTTGTAATTGAGTCATAGAGTTGTCCGCCCTTACTTTTGTAAATGTAGTGTCTGCTTGATAGTTCTACCCATGGTCCGCGGATGATGGGATTGTATAAATAGAGTGAGGCTCTAAGTGTAAAGAAAATCGAATCAGAGAGAAGAAGATATAATGATGATGCATTGAGTCTCAGTGTAGAGTCATGTCTTTGGGTCGTTGAGTAGGAGAAGGCTCTGCAACTGAGTGTGCAGAGGCCTAGTAGTCCGCAGCTGAGTGTGTAGAGGCCTTGTAGTTCATAGATGAGTGAAAAGACCCCTACAACTGAGTGTGTAGGACGGGTTGAGTCTGTAACTGATTGAAGCATTAATGAAGAGAATTTTTACAATATTTATGTGTATCTTTTCCTGTTTTATGCATTGAAGTATATTGGGTATGAATTGCAAGTTTACTGTTTATTTGCTACGCGGACTTATATGAAGGTGCTGAATAAGTGAATATAAAATAAGGTATCTGTTAATGCGAAAATAAGTAACTATTATAAGAAGATAAGTAAGATTTGTGGTGTGACTAGGGGAACTAGCACAGATCATTGCTTTAGCAGCGCGGAGCTCCTCAGCCCCTGGTTAGGGCTACGTGAAGTCGAGTATAACAGGGCACGAAGGCCTCGTAGGTTAGGAAAGTGCACGAAGTAACCTGCATGAAGGTATTCACAGTTGGACTAAATCGACCCCTTAGACATCTCAAGGGTGCAGAAACTTGGTTCCAGCATCCCACCATACTACTTCGGGTGAGACCTCAGTCCACGCTCTGCGGGCTGTTGCCGAAAGGGCCAGTAGTACATGGATTTGTTTGGCTAATTAACTTCGAACTTGGGTCAGGCCCCATCAAGCCAACAAATGGTTCCATTGTCAGGACCAGAATATGCATAGAGATGTTTGAGGGCGTATCATTGGAATCCAACTAAGAAGGAAATTGAAGGTTGGTTGGATAGAAGAATCCACGAGTTCACAGTGCAGGATAACAGGAATCCGCAGTTATCAAAAGAAGAGTGGTTAGATTGCTCCATATACATGGAGATCCATGAAATTTTCTTCGTATATTTCCCTACTGAGCTGTACGGTTTGATCACGAAGCTAGCAGATAGCCAAGGAAGGTGCAAGCTCGACAGTCCTATTGTGTGGACCCCAGAGTTGATGCACAGATTGGAAGCATCAGAGGATAAGATTTCATGCGCTGTTGATCACTGGGTCAATCATATTATAGGAGGATTCATTACGGAGTTCACAGTAGACACTATGGTAAGCTACAACGAGGTCGAGCGACGCTTTCTCAAAGGACCATAAGGTAAGTAAGTTAAGTCTCTAAACACTTGGATTAAAATGCTACTATTTGAAAAGCAGATTATGCGAATACATTGACGTTTGAGGCTATGCGAAGTGGGAGAATTTACAGAAATGAAGGTAGTGCAGAACTAGAAACTAGCTCCTTGATTTCTCCTCCGCAAGGGGACAAGGAAGAGCTCGTGAAGGTCTCACCAAGAAGTACGATCAATTTGATAAGGTAGAGGATATAGTGCATACCACCCCCACCCACACCACCACCAACTTCACTACCTTCACCACTATCTTCGCCCGTACCACCTCCGCCACCATTGCGAGTCAATATGGCAAGCGCGATAAATTTGCCGGTGTTCAAGGGAGTAGGAAATGAAGATCTGGACCAGTTTTGGTTCATGATAAGGGCTATATGGGAAGTGCAAGGAGTCACAGATGATAATATAAAGAAAGCAATGCTGGTCAATGCCCTGTAGGACCGCACACTGACCTGGTATATTAAACACTCAAATGACAATCTGAATGTAGGGATTGCGGATATCCAAATTGCGCTAAACATAAAATTTAGCAGGCCGAAGTCAAAAGCACCGTCGATCATTGGATTCAAGGAGATCACAATGCTATCAGAAGAGACTCCTTGGGAGTTGGATCAGAGACTGAAGTGCAAAATTTGTGAAGCTAATATGACTTTGATGGATGCACATCACCGCGAATGGTTTGTAGCATCTCTAACGCCACATTTGAGGAACACGCTGTCACAACAGAGGTTAACAACTCAGGTAGAGGCCTTGGAGATCACGATGAGGTTGCATGAGACCTCGATACAGGATTCTAACTTGGGATTTCATAAGGTCCACGCGCAGTTGAAAAACTTATGCCTTGAGATGCAAAGTCTGAAACAGGATAGGACAACTCGCCCAGAAGTGCATGAAGAAGTATGGTGCATAAAATTCAAGGGTCGGGGACATGAAAAGAACCACTAGCTAGTGTTCATGAATTACCTCGTGGGAGGAGGGCTGATTCCATTAAGACCGGAGGCACAAGCAAGACCTAGCGCGGTGCCTGCTTTATGGTGTGCGATTTGTCAAATAGGAGGAAATCATGCTACAAACAACTGCCATTTGTTACAGAAGTACACACAGAATTCGCAATAGTTGTTTTGTAACTTTTGCAGATCAGTTGGACATGATGAGTGCACGTATAGAAGCTATGAGCTGATGATGGATAGGACTCCCACCTACAGAGTTCAGGTTGAAACATGGCCCCTTGACCAAAATGCAGGACTGGCGTGAACCGGATTTTAGGGGCACGAACGAGCCCAAGGTGGAGGAGGACCTGGAAGAGGTCACAAATAGCTGATATGTTACAATTGTGGAGGGCCGAGACATTATGCCCATGATTGCACGAATCCCACGCATGCATTATGTCTGTATTATACCTTGTTTGATCATGAGACAGAGGATTGTCCCACATTGATAGCTAGGCTACGTGATAAGGGAGTGCTCCAACCTCCCCCGACTCAGAACCTACAGATGATGAGGTTTGAGTCGCGCAAGGCAGACCCCAATGTGAACATTGGGCTTTGAAGTGGAATTACGATAGGAGATGATAAAGGAAAACAACCTGAAGATAGTACTTGGGTTCACAAGGCTCTGACAAAAGAACCGGAGTTTGATTTGGAGTGCACTAAGGAAACCTTCATGGAAGCTAGGAAGAGCTTTGCTGAGGCCTCCACTTCAGGAACCAAAGATAGATCAGAGCCAAAAATGGACCCATCTATGCTTACAATGTTCCTAGAAACATGCATGAAGCTACTGCATGACAGTAAGCTGTAAAGGGATTGTAGGGACTCATTAATAGATGCACTGGGACCGTGCCAAGAGAACCGTGCGTAGTCCAAAAGATTGGAAACCATGCGACAAGGACGGGAAGAGAAATGAGGTTGACCGTGTATATTGGAGAATATGAGATGGACCACGTAATTCTGGACCTAGGGTCGGGTGCGAATGTTCTGTCGAAGAAGACATGGGAGCGCATGGGAAGGCCTACGCTGTAATGGTTTCCTATCTAGCTACGAATGGTGAACCAACAAAAGATCATACATATGGGGAGATTGTAGGGAATTACCGTGGATATTGAAGTGGTATTGAGGAGCATGCGCTAGCAGACTTTGAGGTGATAAAGATTTTTGATGGCAACAATCCCTACCCCACTCTCTTAGGAATTGATTGGGCCACTGACATGAATGGCATGATTAATATAAAGAAGCGTAAGATGATTTTTGAGAAAAAGTCTCTGCGCATAGTAGTACCTTTGGACCCTGCAAAAGGATCGCGCTACACAGAGCTGGTGCATGACTATGAAAGCAAAGACGATTTGGACTACATCTACAAGATAACCGCATGAGAGCAAGACTGGGTAAATCCCACCACGGATGGATGAATCTCATGGGAGCGCGAAAGCTCCTATACATCAGATTCAGATGAAGAGATAGAGTGATGGTAGAACTGGTTACACGAGGTAACCACACTTGAACTATAATATGATGACAAGATCATTGCACTACATGTCTTTGGAAGTGAGGGATCTGCCTACTTATGATGGGTTAGGTGAGGTAGATGCTTTCTTGAACAGATTTGAAAGGGAGGTATTGGAACAACAATGCTTCGAGGCTTTGAAATGGGTACTAGGCACTACGCTAGCGAGGTGGTGGGGTACACACCAAGGAAGCTTTGAGGACTAGCATGAATATAGGAGAATGATGCACATGTGTTTTGGGAAGCCTCAGATGTGACTAATGGACAATAATGATGGCCGAGAGGATCTACACACACATCCATCTAGGTAGGTATAGGCATATGGTAAACAACCTACATGGATTCACATGGAATTTGCATTCGGGAACATGGTTAATAAGCATGTGTTGGCGAGGCAATTATGAACAGTCCCTCTAGTTGGGATGACAGAGTGTGGAAAGAACAAGTGTGCAAAAGGTTACCCACGCAGAAGCCTTTAACGAAGTGTGTGAAGCACTGAACAGGGTATATAATGTGTAACGGAGTGATTGGGACCTATGCATACCAGCAGTTCTGTGGGCTTATAGGACAACATGCAAGAAACTGATGGGACCAATGCCTTCTAGGCTAGCCTATGGAGAAAACGTTGTAGTCCCAATAGAGTATAATATGCCTAGTCCGCGCATAGTAGCGCCGGTGGATATGATGGTTCACGGAGCCTTAGAAGAATGGGTCATGCAGCTGAATGAAGAAGAACGTTTGGGAACTGAGGAAGAAATCCAACAGGGTGATCTTAGGCTCCAAGAACTTATGAAAGAAAGAGTTTGGTTAAGTGAGAAAAGGGCTCTGGTGGAAGTGGAAGTCAAGAAGCTTGAGGAGGAAATAAATAAGGATTTTCTCGATAAGAAAACCGGGGTGATAAAACAGGGTGCACATGATTATGTTGACAAATTTGGGGACTACCATCGAGAGTCGATCAACTTCATGACTTGGATTTGATCGTATATTACTAGAGGGATCACTAATGATGGCATGATGTAGATGGTAAAGTGCGTGACACAGACAGTAAAAATAAAAGGCATATTTTTTCTAGGAAAAGTGATGGATGGCCGGTTGAAGTCGTATACAAGTGGCGCGACCATCTGACTAGCCATAGGAAGCACAATCTTAGCACTCCAGGCAATTAGAAGGAGGTGCGGGACTATAAACTACTCTACCCAAGAGCTGCATGATGTCAGGTTTGCGCACAGGTGCCAAGTGTCACGGGGTCCATGACAGTGCAAGGATAGTTGCGCTACCACGCGGGTCAATTGGAAAGTGACCGTTGTAGTCACTTTTCATGATGTGATGCTTGACTTGAGAACAAATGGAGCGGGTGGCAGGCATTTAAGGCGAGTTTTATTGGTAAGATTTGGAAAAATCTGCTACTAAGGGAGCATTAATGGACTGGATTTGGGGTGAACGATCGAATTCGAATTCAAAAGGCACTACAAATTACAAAGGACTGCCCAGTACACAACACTTGGTCATTTGAGAATTGAACCGTTGCATGCCCAAGTATTTTGAACCGAGACCTGTTTGTCTTGTGGAGAGAATTGTTTGAGAACCTGATTAAACAATTGAGATATTTCTGGACAAACAAGATGGCAATGTCTGAAGAAGCCAGGGAAATTGCAGAAATGACCATCGGAGAAGCCATGTAGGCCATGACCGTAAAAATATGCCCCTAAGAGCATCAGGATTGTTACGGAAATCCCTAAATCACCATGCACATGTTGAGGCCCCGAAGTCGGGTCGACAACAAAGGGGATACCCACCCGGTCGGGAACCTGGTTGGCGGCTCCTTGCCCGTTTGAAGTAGTGGGTCCGACTGGGGATAACGGGACCAGCTTCCCGATGCATGGGATGTGTGTGTGTGTGTAGAATTGGATTATGTTGGTTCTGAAACCATTCTAAAATTACTGTGAATCTAACTTGCAAACTAACTCTAAACTACTGAAATATAGTGGAAACAACATATAAAGTCTACACTAACCCGGGATACATCTTTTTCCATTATGCAATCTAGAAAAATTTCATAAGTAACTGGTAATAAAGATTATTCAGCTACCATAAGAATATAAACCATTTAAGATGAATTGTCTTGTATAAGAAGTTACACAAAACAATTGTGAACAGCATATCGCATAATCAAATCATTCATATGTTAAGCATAAATACATGAGTCCACCGTACAGAAGTGCCAAATGATATCCCATATACTCATACATTAACATACAAACAATATCAGTTGTATATCACTTAAGAATATAAGCAGAAATTAAACAAGAGATAAAAGTACCATTTATGACTGATTTCTACTCGCAGACTTCAAGCAATAACGATCTACCTCTACTTGCTCTAATATCTACCAAGAGTACAGAAGTGCAACATAAGTAGCAGACATTAAGATACAAACATAAATAAATCTCGATCCTTCCATTCATCAAAACCTCCTCTGAGGGTGCAGAAGTGCATGTTCTGAGGACAAGTTTTTGACAAATTTCTGGACCCTTCTCTAATGCAGTGAGAAGGGTTGAAATACTACTATCTAATCTTAATAATAGTATTATTACAAAATTTAGGACACGGTTCTCAAATGACCGCCCTTTTTCTAATTCAGTAAAACAAAAAACAAGAAAAAAACAACTTTCTAAATGAAATTACTTCTTAATTTGGTCTCTGAAATTGCAGTTTTCAAGCATGGGCTTGAGAAGGGTCAGTTGGCCGACTTCTGTTTTTAACTGGGCTGTGAAAATGGCATCCATAAGAGCTGGCGCTACTTTCTCGGCTACGTTCATGATGCACCTTACTGTCATGCATTGACTGTGGGGCTTAACTAAGTAAGTCCAGTAACTTTCCCAGTTTAGCCTAGACAATGCCTGGATTTTCTCCCCGTTTGCCTGTGCTTTCTGCTTCCATTCTGCCTCTAGTTGCGACGCGATTGGTACGTACCCCGAAGTGGACTCTGAAATTAAGTTGGCCCTGTGTAAATTTTCGTTTACACAGTCGATAAGTATGTTCGCCTGTGTTGCCGCTGACTCTGCTGCCTGCTCCGCCTGTGTGATTTGCTCGTCCCACTTGTTAAAGAGCAGTTCCTTATGGTTTTAATTAATTTTGGGTGCCCCTGCTATTTTCCCTTCCTCGTCATTTTTCCAAGCCAGATATTCTGTTACTCTTTTGTTGGCCTAGTCATAGTCGTTCCGCAATTCCACGACCTGGTTGGTGATCTTGTCGCTTATTTCACAAAACTCCCTCCACTGTGATATTTTGTGCATCATTTCCTCCTGTTGCTGTGACAATTGGTCGTTCAAGCCGATGGAATCTGAAATAAACTCTGCCAGCTTGGGTTCATCCTTGTGCATTTCTTGCATCGAGTGCAGCTGCTTCTCTTTTTCTTCAATACTTCTTTGGTGGCTCACCTGCATCTGGCGAAAGTCTTCTTGTAGTTTTTCAAGCTTCTTGGAGGCTTCAGCGTTTTCATTGGCTTGTCACAACTGTTCGTTGCAGCAGTTTTATTTGACTTTCAAGTTCTTTTAGAAGCTGCTAAACTTCAAGGGCTTTGTCGATAGTTGCAGAAGCATATGCTCCTGCAATTTGAGACAATTTCGTGAGATTCTCTGTTGGATTGTTATTCGGGTCTTTCCACAAGACATCTAGGTGTTCAACACTTTGAGACAGTGCATTTTCAAGCTTCCTTTTCTTTCTTTGTCTCCTTACAACTGCCTTGTGTTGTGGACTGTAGAACACGTCCAGTGGAGGAATTTCTTCTATGCCGAGTAGAAGTTCTGAGGATGGAGCGATAGGAAGATGCTCCGTCTCTACGGTACTACTGACTATGTTGAGAAGACCTCTTGCACCACCTGTGTATTGCTCACAGGTGTTTGAGGGGCTTGGCCTTCAAGATTTATCAGTTCATTGAAGGTCTCCCATTCTTTATCTAGTTCTGCTATAACCAGAGGTGCTTCGATGACGGGAGGGGGAACTTCTCTTGGTGGCGAGACGACAACTTGCTGCTGAGCCATCGAACTTGACTGAGCCGTGTCCTTGATTGTTTCTTTCTTGTCTTCTTTGTGGACAGACTCTTCAGGATCTGGAGATATTTTTTTACGGCACTGGAATCAGATTTGGAGGCGTTGGAGTGTTCACTGAGGCTGACGCTCGGAGTTGGTTCTCTGGTAGCCACTCGCAGTCTTTCCAGTGGAATGTTGGCCAGCCCTCTTTCTCTATACAACTTGAACTTGTGGAGGTCGTCTGGTGACAACCTCGACTAAGCTTCTTGCAAAACTTCTTTGAGCGAGTTCTTGCTCTGAAAGAGGTCGTCGAATAGATCTTTATGTCCAGAGAACAAACTTATCCTGACGTTAGTTGTAAATTCCTGGGCCACCTTATTTGGGTCAAATGGCCTTGGTGAGAATTTAAATAGTTGGAGACACATCACATTCTCCACCTCGCCAAAACCGTGTCCCACATCGAACAAAGAGAAGGCCCCACATGTGACGGGGAATGGAGGCCAAATGGCCTTTTTCTTGTTTTTTAGGTCCTTAGTTAAACCACCTTCAGAACAAGTCTGATAAGCGATCTCTCAGGCCAACAATTTATCTGGGATGTACAAGGGTAGGACATGAGGGGGTACTGTGCTTCCAAAAACTCGAATGTAGGTAAACCATTCTTCTCCAAACCATCTTGCTATGGAGGTGATATCGTTTTGTGCCTTGGGAGAGCACCTTGGGGGGTCTTTATCATATATCATTCTATGCATGGGCAGTATGAGCCCATGGCAAATCTGGTAAAAATGGGGGGCAAACTGGGAATCCCACAAGACTTTATGATAGACATGAATGGGCAATGGGTCCTGGGTAGTCCATTGCCAGCCCATAGTAGGGAATTTAGATACAAGACAGACAAAGTCCATTATATAGGCAGACAAATAAAAAGGGGGATAAAACCTTTGGGAGAAGGATCTCTTAGAACGATAGTAGAGAACCGCCGTGTATAGAGTGTCAGAAAGGATTTTGGCCCAATCTATTATCTCGGAGTTAGTCGCAGCATCAATTAACGGTAGCCATTCAGATGGAAATTTATTGATATCGGGCTTACCGAATAGCCTACAGAGCATGGCTGCAGCAAAACAATATGGAGAAGTAAGGGAACCAGTGCTATACATACCGTTCTTATCTTTTTTCAGTGGCTCATCCCTTTTTGACCATTCCTTGGTAGTGTCTGATAGGTCTGGATTCTTTGCTACGAACTTCCTAACAAAAACTGCATTGTAGATCGTTTGTGGTTCGGGAAGGTGATACATGAGCTTCAGATCTTGAGCCGCGAACGATCCTACGAGCCCATGTCCTTTGACTTTGAATTGCCTATGATGCAACTCCGCGTCATCTAAAATCCACTTGATCATGTCTGTATACGGTAGGATCTTCAGCCTTGCCGCTATTCTGTGGAGGAAAGAGCACGCTAGGTCTTCCAGGGATGCTTCTGAAGGACGTGGTGCATCCGCAACAACAGCAGTTGCCTTGATTATTCTAGGGTTCTCTTCCTCCAACAGCCTATACATGCCTTCCCATGTTGAGATGCCTGCATCTTTATTGCATGCGGTATCTGTGTAAAGAGGCGCCATCTCCTTGGTCTTTTCTCTCGTCTCTGAGCTCTGAGCTTTGTTCTTCTTCCCCATCTTATCGTTTCTGTTTGATTTTGCCTTCGCACTTTGCTCCTGCAGGTTATGAGAGAAATGGAAAGATCAATCAGAAAGGTGATGGGAGAGGTTTAAATGCAAGAGATAAATCATATACGCCACCTTACGTGAAGTAAATCCGCATTAAGGCACGCGTCTTTATGCCACTTAATAACTGACAACTAATTCATTACTAACATTAAAAGCGCAATAATTCCCAAGTCAGGTTATAGTAAGGGATTTTCTTTGGGTGGTGTGCCCGAAGGAGTCGTATCAAGGTGCTTTTATGACTTGCCAACGCATCCTGCATGCCGCGCGATCGTGAACGGTAGCGATCGCAACATCGCAGATCGCAATATCGCATATCGCAACATCGCAGATCGCAATGATTCAATGTTTGCTAACGTACCCCGCCTCATTTCTGCGATATGCGATCGCAACATCGCAGATCGGCGGACTCGTAAGCTTTTGTTCATGGATGCTAACGTATTGCGATGCGATGTGGTCTATTAATGGCGTGGAGATGTGCATATTGGCCTTTAGAAGGGAAATGAAGGCGTTTCTTACCTTTTCGTGCTGCGACCTTGAAGATTTGCTTTTATGAACACAGGTTTAGGCTTAAGTTGTCCAAGAAAACCTTTCCCAAGCTTATGCTTGTAATTTCAAAAGAAATCTTTGTTTTTTCTGAAATTTAACTAAGGGTCCCCATTCATTCTAGCATCGTGGCCGATACTAGTTTGAATGAGGGGGGGGGTTGTTGCTGCCCACAACAATTGGCGATTCACTTGGGAGAACCAGTTATCTCTGCTCTTTTTCTATTGACGTTTTCAGACTTTTTCAACAATTTTCTCAGGGAATTGGAACTTTATTACAAGAAGATAAAAACAAGCAATACTTTAAAGCGTCAATGATGTCTTGTCTTCGCCCCGTTCTATTCTAATTACTTGCATTCCCAGGTTGTTTTCGAGTTTAGATCAGTTATTACTTGGTCTTGTAAAACATAAAAATAAAGTGTTCTCTATGTATCAACCCCTTTCAAAAGAATGTCCCTTTGTCGCAGGTAGAGCCACTGCTGCCAGCAGGCGTCCATAGCCTCGACAGGGTTACCTATTATCCAGGAATGATCCTTTATCCTGCCTCAGTTCCTTGCAACTTTTTCAGAAGAATTATCCCTTTCTTGATGCTTTTTTTTTTTTTTTTTTATTATTCTCTAAAGAACAATGTCTTGGTTTGGTGGCCAAATTATGACACAGTCATTCACTTGATTTATACCTTTGCTGAACAAGCTGGCTCGTGATGAGACCCCTTGTCTTTTGATCGCAACAATCTTGAGTCGTTGCCCTGTTTTGGTAGACAGTTTTGGCAAAGTCAGCAAGTTATAATATCTGTGATCATGATAAGTCGGCTCGTGATGAGACCTCTTATTCTTTGAGATATAGCATCTTTTTAGGTTATTCTCCTGAATCATTGCATTTTCCTTTAGCAGGGAGGAAGTCAAATTCTCTTTCCTTAAGAAAGTTCTGGACGACAATGACAGGGCTACTTTTGATAATGGCTGTTTTCACAGAGAATCTTTATTCTAATATTGATACCTTTTATTGTGCTGATCTAAAATGGACTCCCCCACTGAAATAGCTTTCTTTAAAATTTTCTGGGTTTGAACTTTAACATCATCTCCGGGTTAAAGATCTATTGACAATAAAGACTGAATTCCCACAAGCTTAGTTGTTCACAAGAGCCGAAATTCCAAAATCTTTAACAGAGACAAGGTTTCTTTCGCAAACGTCAAATATTGTTCAGCCAGAACGGACTTTTATTTGGGAGAGGAAACTATTCTCTAGGGTCATGTAGAGAATATAACTAACTTTTCCTATCAATTATTGGAAGCAAAACTAATAACCTAGCTAAACTACTCCTACTCCTATTCTAATTATGTGCAAGGAATATCTACGTAAAATGATATTTCCAATGGAACCAACGATTCATTATTATTCTTGGCCGCGTGAATCTTTTAAGCGTTAAAAAGAATTGAATTTCCCTTGGACCAAATTTGTTGGATAGGGAACAAGATCCAATGAACTCAACTGGAATTCTGCCTGGTTTTATTTTCTCAAGATAGGTTCTTTCCAATTGGGTACCTATTGGATCATAGAGATTGAGATAGATTTCTTTTGTAGATCGGTGATCTTTCAATAGGAGGGATAAACAAGCCAAATTGTGAAATAAATTTCTTAACCTCGATGGCTTGTAACCCGTAGTTTGTTGTTGTTAAGTCTTCAGCGATTCCGTTTGAAATGAAAGTCTTTATACATAAATCGTCGAAATCTAATCTATCAAAATTTTGAAAATTTAAAAAGAAGTCCGATTTTGTACAAAATGAGGGTACGCGAATAAGAAATGATTGGGTGTCTATACACAATGGTGTCGCACGTCTGGGAGTTATTTGTAACTTTCTGCGTTTCACAAGAACTGGTCGGGTTCTGTGAATCAGGAATTAAATCACGATTGTGATCAGGGATGGAGATCTCTTCTGGATATGAATCATAGATAGGAGAATTGTCTTGGATAGTAAAATTATTCAAATGAGATTTTGCTTTGAGATGAGGGTCAAATGGAGTGGTTTTTGATCTAAGACGTTTCTGATTAGCTGACCCTGGTTGAGTTACTTGTAACAACTCAACATTATCATAATTGTCAAAGCAACTATCACGAAAGACTTTACCGTTTTCCCTAGGTTCCTCCTTTTCATTATGTGTTTTCAGACAAGGGAGATGAGGCTGCTCTCGTTTGATATGAATCGTAGGCTGTGTTAAAGTGGTCTCTTTACTTTGGAAACCTAGTGATGTTTCGGGTGAATGACCCTCTGTTAAAATATGCTTGATATCATGAGGGGAAGAATTGTCATTACTAAAAACATCGGGGTAAAGAGAAAAATGTGAATCTGGAACAATGCATTTAAGAGCATCAAACAAATTTCGTTCATCAGATCTACTATAAGTATCGGGCTTTAGATCATACCTTTTTGCGTCGATATTTTTCGAAAGAGAAACAGTAGGTGGATCTAACCTTGGCATCAACATTTGTTGATCTGAGATGATATTGCCTGACTTTATGTTAAAGTCGTCTTCTGGTGCCAGGGTATTTTCCCTTTCAGTACTTTCGCCTTCGTTCTCTGATGGTAGAGCATGCAAAACTCCTAGGCTAAATTGCGGAAGGTCAGGTACAGGAGGTAGGGAATCCTCATCATAATCGGAAGATTCTCCGTCTGTGAGTTCATCCTCAAGATCATATTGTAAACACTTAAGATGAAATCTTATATTGAAATCCCTTACGGGTTCGTTTTGTTTCCGCAGATAGTCGATTTCATCATATACCTGGTCGTAATCATAGCGATCAAATTCCAAGATGAAAGCTTTAACGAATTGGTCCCAGCTGTGGACTGATGCAACTGGGAGGTTTCTGCACCATCTTCTAGCTTCCGCTGTGAATGTAAGAGTAAAAATCCTGCATAAAACGCCTTCGTCAATTTTTTGAATATCAGCACTCAAAACTCTTTGAATGAAATGTAGGGCGTGATGAAATGCAGAAGAATTATTCTCACCATTATATTTTACCTGAGATAATAGTCTTACCACATCTGGTGGAGTGTTGGAAGAGGTAGGAACATGGATGCAACTCCAAATGGGAACTCTGTAAGCAGACATCCTTTTCCAAGATTTCTAGTTTAAAGCATTCCAACAGAAAATATGCTCAGGCCCTCCTTCTAGCACCAGAAATGTTGAGGGCCCCGAAGTCGGGTCGAAAACAAAGGGGATACCCACCCGGTCGGGAACCTGGTTGGCGGCTCCTTGCCCGTTTGAAGTAGTGGGTCCGACTGGGGATAACGGGACCAGCTTCCCGATGCATGGGATGTGTGTGTGTGTGTGTAGAATTGGATTATGTTGGTTCTGAAAGCATTCTAAAACTACTGTGAATCTAACTTGCAAACTAACTCTAAACTACTAAAATATAGTGGAAACAACATATAGAGTCTACACTAACCCGGGATACATCTTTTCCATTATGCAATCTAGAAAGATTTCATACAATAACTGGTAATAAAGATTATTCAGCTACCATAAGAATATAAACCATTTAAGATGAACTGTCTTGCATAAGAAGTTACACAAAACAATTGTGAACAGCATATCGCATAATCAAATCATTCATATGTTAAGCATAAATACATGAGTCCACCGTACAAAAGTGCCAAATGATATCCCATATGCTCATACATTAACATACAAACAATATCAGCTGTATATCACTCTAAGAATATAAGCAGAAATTAACCAAGAGATAAAAGTACCATTTATGACTGATTTCTACTCACAGACTTCAAGCAATAACGATCTACCTCTACTTGCTCTAATATCTACCAAGAGTACAGAAGTGCAACATCAGTAGCAGACATTAAGATACAAACATAAATAAATCTCGATCCTTCCATTCATCAAAACCTCCTCTGAGGGTGCAGAAGTGCATGTTCTGAGGACAATTTTTGACAAATTTATGGACCCTTCTCTAATGCAGTGAGAAGGGTTGAAATACTACTATCTAATCTTAATAATAGTATTATTACAAAATTTAGGACACGGTTCTCAAATGACCGCCCTTTTTCTAATTCAGTAAAACAAAAAACAAGAAAAAAACAACTTTCTAAATGAAATTACTTTTTAATTTGGTCTCTGAAATTGCAGTTTTCAAGCATGGGCTTGAGAAGAGTCGGTTGGACGACTTCTGTTTTTAACTGGGCTGTGAAAATGGCATCCATAAGATTTGGCGCTACTTTCTCGGCTGCGTTCATGATGCACCTTACTGTCATGCATGGCTGTGGGGCTTAACTAAGTAAGTCCAGTAACTTTCCCAGTTTAGCCTAGACAATGCCTGGATTTTCTCCCCGTTTGCCTGTGCTTTCTGCTTCCATTCTGCCTCTAGTTGCGACGCGATTGGTAGGTACCCCGGAGTGGAATCTGAAATTAAGATGGCCTTGTGTAAATTTTCATTTACACAGTCGATAAGTATGTTCGCCTGTGTTGCCGCTGAGTCTGCTGCCTGCTCTGCCTGTGTGATTTGCTCGTCCCACTTGTTAAAGAGCAGTTCCTTATGGTTTTCATTAATCTTGGGTGCCCCTGCTCTTTTCCCTTCCTCATCATTTTTCCAAGCCAGATATTCTGTTGCACTTTGTTGGCCTGGTCATAGTCGTTCCGCAATTCAACCACCTGGTTGGTGATCTTGTCGCTTATTTCACAAAACTCCCTCCACTGTGATATTTTGCGCATCATTTCCTCCTGTTGCTATGACAATTGGTCGTTCAAACCGATGGACTCTGAAATAAACTCTGCCAGCTTGGGTTCATCCTTGTGCATTTCTTGCACCGAGTGCAGCTGCTTTTCTTTTTCTTCAATACTTCTTTGGTGGCTCACCTGCATCTGGCGAAAGTCTTCTTGTAGTTTTTCAAGCTGCTTGGAGGCTTCAGCGTTTTCATTATCTTGTCGCAACTGTTGTTGCAGCAGTTGTATTTGACTTTCACGTTCTTTTAGAAGCTGCTGAACTTCAGAGGCCTTGTCGATAGTTGCAGAAGCATATGCTCCTGCAATCTGAGACAATTTCGTGAGATTCTCTGTTGGATTGTTATTCGGGTCTTTCCACAAGACATCTAGGTGTTCAGCATTTTGAGACAGTGCATTTTCAAGCTTCCTTTTCTTTCTTTGTCTCCTTACAACTGCCTTGTGTTGTGGACTGTAGAACACGTCCAGTGGAGGAATTTCTTCTACACGAGTAGAAGTTCTGAGGATGGAGCGATAGGAAGATGCTCTGTCTCTATGGTACTACTGACTATGGTTGAGAAGACCTCTTGCACCACCTGTGTATTGCTCACAGGTGTTTGAGGGGCTTGGCCTTCAATATTTATCAGTTCATTGAAGGTCTCCCATTCTTTATCTAGTTCTGCTGTAACCAGAGGTGCTTCGGTGACGGAGGGGGAACTTCTCTTGGTGGCGAGACGGCAACTTGCTGCTGAGCCATCGAACTTGACTGAGCAGTGTCCTTGATTGTTTCTTCGTTCTTGTCTTCTTTGTGGACAGACTCTTCAGGATCTGGAGATATTTCTTTTACGGTACTGGAATCAGATTTGGAGGCATTGGAGTGTTCACTGAGGCTGACGCTCGGAGTTGGTTCTCTGGTAGCCACTCGCAGTCTTTCCAGTGGAATGTTGGTCAGCCTTCTTTCTCTATACAACTTGAACTTGCGGAGGTCGTCTGGTGACAACCTCGATGAGCTTCTTGCAAAACTTCTTTGAGCGAGTTCTTGCTCTGAAAGAGGTCGTCGAATAGATCTTTATGTCCAGAGAACACACTTATCCTGACGTTAGTTGTAAATTCCTGGGCCACCTTATTTGGGTCAAATGGCCTTGGTGAGAATTTAAATAGTTGGAGACACGTCACATTCTCCACCTCGCCAAAAGCGTGTCCCACATCGAACAAAGAGAAGGCCCCACATGTGACGGGGAATGGAGGCCAAATGGCCTTCTTCTTGTTTTTTAGGTCCTTAGTTAAACCACCTTCAGAACAAGTCTGATAAGCGATCTCTCGGGCCAACAATTTATCTGGGATGTACAAGGGTAGGACATGAGGAGGTACTGTGCTTCCAAAAACTCGAATGTAGGTAAACCATTCTTCTCCAAACCATCTTGCTATGGAGGTGATATCATTTGTGCCTCGGGAGAGCACCTTGGGGGGTCTTTATCATATATCATTCTATGCATGGGCAGTATGAGCCCATGGAAAATCTGGTAAAAATGGGGGGAAAACTGGGAATCCCACAAGACTTTATGATAGACATGAATGGGCAATGGGTCCTGGGTAGTCCATTGCCAACCCATAGTAGGGAATTTAGATACAAGACAGACAGAGTCCATTATATAGGCAGACAAATAAAAAGGGGGATGAAACCTTTGGGAGAAGGATCTCTTAGAACGATAGTAGAGAATCGCCGTGTATAGAATGTCAGAAAGGATTTTGGCCCAATCTATTATCTCGAGTTAGTCGCGGCATCAATTAACGGTAGCCATTCAGATGGAAATTTATTGATATTGGGCTTACCGAATAGCCTACAGAGCATGGTTGCAGCAAAACAATACGGAGAAGTAAGGGAACCAGTGCTATACATACCGTTCTTGTCTTTTTTCAGTGGCTCATCCCTTTTTGACCATTCCTTGGTAGTGTCTGATAGGTCCAGATTCTCTGCTATGAACTTCCTAACAAAATCTGCATTGTAGATCGTTTGTAGTTCGGGAAGGTGATACATGAGCTTCAGATCTTGAGCCGCGAACGATCCTACGAGCCCATGTCCTTTGACTTTGAATTTCCTATGATGCAACTCCGCGTCATCTAAAATCCACTTGATCATGTCTGTATACGGTAGGATCTTCGGCCTTGTCGCTATTCTATGGAGGAAAGAGCACGCTAGGTCTTCCAGGGATGCTTCTGAAGGACGTGGTGCATCCGCGACATAGCAGTTGCCTTGATTATTCTATGGTTCTCTTCCTCCAACAGCCTATACATGCCTTCCCATGTTGAGATGCCTGCATCTTTATTGCATGCGGTATCTGTGTAAAGAGGCGCCATCTCCTTGGTCTTTTCTCTCGTCTCTGAGCTCTGAGCTTTATTCTTCTTCCCCATCTTATCGTTTCTGTTTGATTTTGCCTTCGCACTTTGCTCCTGCAGGTTATGAGAGAAATGGAAAGATTAATCGAAAGGTGATGGGAGAGTTTTAAATGCAAGAGATTAATTAGATACGCCACCTTACGTGAAGTAAATCCGCATTAAGGCACGCGTCTTTATGCCACTTAATAACTGACAACTAATTCATTACTAACATTAAAAGCGCAATAATTCCCAAGTCAGGTTATAGTAAGTGGATTTTCTTTGGGTGGTGTGCCCGAAGGAGTCGTTTCAAGGTGCTTTTATGACTTGCCAACGCATCCTCCATGCCGCGCGATCGTGACGGTAGCGATCGCAACATCGCAGATCGCAATATCGCATATCGCAACATCACAGATCGCAATGATTCAATGCTTGCTAACGTACCCCGCCTCATTTCTGCGATATGCGATCGCAACATCGCAGATCGGCGGACTCGTAAGCTTTTGTTCATGGATGCTAATGTATTGCGATGCGATGTGGTCTATTAATGCCGTGGATATGTGCATATTGGCCTTTAGAAGGGAAATGAAGGCGTTTCTTACCTTTTCGTGCTGCGACCTTGAAGATTTGCTTTTATGAACACAGGTTTAGGCTTAAGTTGTCCAAGAAAACCTTTCCCAAGCTTATGCTTGTAATTTCAAAAGAAATCTTTGTTTTTTCTGAAATTTAACTAAGGGTCCCCATTCATTCTAGCATCGTGGCCGATACTAGTTTGAACGAGGGGGGGGGGGGGTTGTTGCTGGCCACAACAATTGGCGATTCACTTGGGAGAACCAGTTATCTCTGCTCTCTTTCTATTGATGTTTTCAGACTTTTTCAACAATTTTCTCAGGGAATTGGAACTTTTTACAAGAAGATAAAAACAAGCAATACTTTAAAGTGTCAATGATGTTTTGTCTTCGCCCCGTTCTATTCTAATTACTTGCATTCCCAGGTTGTTTTGGAGTTTAGATCAGTTATTACTTGGTCTTGTAAAACATAAAAATAAAGTGTTCTCTATGTATCAACCCTTTCAAAAGAATGTCCCTTTGTCGCAGGTAGAGCCACTGCTGCAGCAGGCGTCCATATCCTCGACAGGGTTACATATTATCCAGGAATGATCCTTTATCCTGCCTCAGTTCCTTGCAACTTTTTCAGAAAGAATTATCCTTTCTTGATGTTTTTTTTTTTTTTATTATTATTCTCTAAAGAACAATGTCTTGGTTTGGTGCCAAATTATGACACAGTCATTCACTTGATTTATACCTTTGCTGAACAAGCTGGCTCGTGATGAGACCCCTTGTCTTTTGATCGCAACAATCTTGAGTCATTGCCCTGTTTTGGTAGACAGTTTTGGCAAAGTCAACAAGTTATAATATCTGTGATCATGATAAGTCGGCTCGTGATGAGACCTCTTATTCTTTGAGATATAGCATCTTTTTAGGTTATTCTCCTGAATCATTGCATTTTCATTTAGCAGGGAGGAAGTCAAATTCTCTTCCTTAAGAAAGTTCTAGACGACAATGACAGGGCTACTTTTGATAATGGCTGTTTTCACAGAGAATCTTTATTCTAATATTGATACCTTTTATTGTGCTGATCTAAAACGGACTCCCCACTGAGATAGCTTTCTTTAAAATTTTCTGGGTTTGAACTTTAACATCATCTCCGGGTTAAAGATCTATTGACAATAAAGACTGAATTCCCACAATCTTAGTTGTTCACAAGAGCTGAAATTCCAAAATCTTTAACAGAGCCAAGGTTTCTTTCGCAAACGTCAAATATTGTTCAGCCAGAACGGACTTTTATTTGGGAGAGGCAATAATTCTCTGCGGTCATGTAGAGAATATAACTAACTTTGCCTATCAATTATTGGAAGCAAAACTAATAACCTAGCTAAACTACTCCTACTCCTATTCTAATTATGTGCAAGGAATATCTACGTAAAATGATATTTCCAATGGAACCAACGATTCATTATTATTCTTGGCCGCATGAATCTTTTAAGCGTTAAAAAGAATTGAATTTCCCTTGGACCAAATTTGTTGGATAGGGAACAAGAACCTATGAACTCAACTGGAATTCTGCCTGGTTTTATTTTCTCATGATAGGTTCTTTCCAATTGGGTACCTATTGGATCATAGAGATTGAGATAGATTTCTTTTGTAGATCGGTGATCTTTCAATAGGAGGGATAACAAGCCAAATTGTGAAATAGGTTTCTTAACCTCGACGGCTTGTAACCCGTAGTTTGTTGTTGTTAAGTCTTCAGCGATTCCGTTTGAAATGAAAGTCTTTATACATAAATCGCCGAAATCTAATCTATCAAAATTTTGAAAATTTAAAAAGAAGTCCGATTTTGTACAAAATGAGGGTACGCGAATAAGAAATGATTGGGTGTCTATACACATAGTGGTGTCGCACGTCTGGGAGTTATTTGTAACTTTCTGCTTTTCACAAGAACTGGTCGGGTTCTGTGAATCAGGAATTAAATCACGATTGTGATCAGGGATGGAGATCTCTTCTGGATATGAATCATAGATAGGAGAATTGTCTTGGATAGTAAAATTATTCAAATGAGATTTTGCTTTGAGATGAGGGTCAAATGGAGTGGTTTTTGATCTAAGACGTTTCTGATTATTTGACCCTGGCTGAGTTACTTGTAACAACTCAACATTATCATAATTGTCAAAGCAACTATCACCAAAGACTTTACCGTTTTCCCTAGGTTCCTCCTTTTCATTATTTGTTTTCAGACAAGGGAGATGAGGCTGCTCTTGTTTGATATGAATCGTAGGCTGTGTTAAAGTGGTCTCTTTACTTTGGAAACCTAGTGATGTTTCGGGTGAATGACCCTTTGTTAAAATATGCTTGATATCATGAGGGGAAGAATTGTCATTACTAAAACATCGGTGTAAAGAGAAAAATGTGAATCTGGAACAATGCATTTAAGAGCATCAAACAAAGTTCGTTCATCAGATCTACTATAAGTATCAGGCTTTAGATCATACCTTTTTGTGTCGATATTTTCGAAAGAGAAACAGAGGTGGATCTAACCTTGGCATCAACATTTGTTGATCTGAGATGATATTGCCTGACTTTATGTTAAAGTCGTCTTCTGGTGCCAGGGTATTTTCCCTTTCAGTACTTTCGCCTTCGTTCTCTGATGGTAGAGCATGCAAAACTCCTAGGCTAAATTCCTTTTGGTCAGGTACAGGAGGTAGGGAATCCTCATCATAATCGGAAGATTCTCCGTCTGTGAGTTCATCCTCAAGATCATATTGTAAACACTTAAGATGAAAGCTTATATTTAAATCCCTTACGGGTTCATTTTGTTTCCGCAGATAGTCGATTTCATCATATACCTGGTCGTAATCATAACGATCAAATTCCAAGATGAAAGCTTTAACGAATTGGTCCCAGCTGTGGATTGATGCAACTGGGAGGTTTCTGCACCATCTTCTAGCTTCCGCTGTGAACGTAAGAGTAAAAATCCTGCATAAAACGCCTTCGTCAATTTTTTGAATATCAGCACTCAAAACTCTTTGAATGAAATGTAGGGCGTAATGAAATGTAGAAGAATTATTCTCACCATTAAATTTTACCTGAGATAATAGTCTTACCACATCTGGTGGAGTGTTGGAAGAGGTAGGAACATGGATGCAACTCCAAATGGGAACTCTGTAAGCAGACATCCTTTTCCCAGATTTCTAGTTTAAAGCATTCCAATAGACAATATGCTCAGGCCCTCCTTCTAGCGCGAGAAATGTTGAGGGCTCCGAAGTCGGGTCGACAACAAAGGGGATACCCACCGGTCAGGAACCTGGTTGGCGGCTCCTTGCCCGTTTGAAGTAGTGGGTCCGACTGGGGATAACGGGACTAGCTTCCCGATGCATGGGATGTGTGTGTTTGTGTGTAGAATTGGATTATGTTGGTTCTGAAAGCATTCTAAAACTACTCTGAATCTAACTTGCAAACTAACTCTAAACTACTAAATATAGTGGAAACAACATATAAAGTCTACACTAACCCGGGATACATCTTTTTCCATTATGAAATCTAGAAAGATTTCATACAATAACTGGTAATAAAGATTATTCAACTACCATAAGAATATAAACCATTTAAGATGAACTGTCTTGTATAAGAAGTTACACAAAACAATTGTGAACAGCATATCGCATAATCAAATCATTCATATGTTAAGCATAAATACATGAGTCCACCATACAGAAGTGCCAAATGATATCCCATATACTCATACATTAACATACAAACAATATCAGCTGTATATCACTCTAACAATATAAGAAGAAATTAACCAAGAGATAAAAGTACCATTTATGACTGATTTCTACTCGCAGACTTCAAGCAATAACGATCTACCTCTACTTGCTCTAATATCTACCAAGAGTACAGAAATGCAACATCAGTAGCAGACATTAAGATACAAACATAAATAAATCTCGATCCTTCCATTCATCAAAACCTCCTCTAAGGGTGCAGAAGTGCATGTTCTGAGGACAAGTTTTTGACAAATTTATGGACCCTTCTCTAATGCAGTGAGAAGGGTTGAAATACTACTATCTAATCTTAATAATAGTATTATTACAAAATTTAGGACACGGTTCTCAAATGACCGCCCTTTTCTAATTCAGTAAAACAAAAAACAAGAAAAAAACAACTTTCTAAATGAAATTACTTCTTAATTTGGTCTCTGAAATTGCAGTTTTCAAGCATGGGCTTGAGAAGAGTCGGTTGGCCGACTTCTATTTTTAACTGGGCTATGAAAATGGAATCCATAAGAGCTGGCGCTACTTTCTTGTCTGCGTTCATGATGCACCTTACTGTCATGCATTGGCTATGGGGCTTAACTAAGTAAGTCCAGTAACTTTCCCAGTTTAGCCTAGACAATGCCTGGATTTTCTCCCGTTTACCTGTGCTTTCTGCTTCCATTCTGCCTCTAGTTGCGACGTGATTGGTAGGTACCCCGGAGTGGACTCTAAAATTAAGTTGGCCTGTGTAAATTTTCGTTTACACAGTCGATAAGTATGTTCGCCTGTGTTGCCGCTGACTCTGCTGCCTACTCCGCCTGTGTGATTTCTCGTCCCACTTGTTAAAGAGCAGTTCTTTATAGTTTTCATTATTCTTGGGTGCCCCTGCTCTTTTCCTTCCTCGTCATTTTGCCAAGCCAGATATTTTGTTACTCTTTTGTTGGCCTAGTCATAGTCGTTCCGCAATCCACCACCTGGTGGTGATCTTGTCGCTTATTTCACAAAACTCCCTCCACTGTGATATTTTGCGCATCATTTCCTCCTGTTGCTGTGACAATTGGTCGTTCAAGCCGATGGACTCTGAAATAAACTCTGCCAGCTTGGGTTCATCCTTGTGCATTTCTTGCACCGAGTGCAACTGCTTTTCTTTTTCTTCAATACTTCTTTGGTGGCTCACCTGCATCTGCCGAAAGTTTCTTGTAGTTTTTCAAGCTGCTTGGAGGCTTCAGCGTTTTCATTGGCTTGTCGCAACTGTTGTTGCAACAGTTGTATTTGACTTTCACGT